>OVBX01004888.1:0-13867 GCA_900406325.1 Erucastrum elatum
TTTTGGTAAGACTTTTAAAATCTATAAACCAATAATAAAAGATTCTCAAAATTTTATAACTTCTTTAGAATTCTTAAACCAATAACCCCCCCCCCCGAAATTATGACTTAGAACCCACAATTTTTTAAAAAATATTTCATTTAGAGCATAGTAAAATGAAATTATAACTTAGAACCCACAATTTTTTTTAAAAAAAATTCTATTGACAATGGCCTCCGAATTTATAAAAAAAACTTTTGTTAAAACCTTATCAAAATATTTATGGCCTTTAACATGTCAGGGATACCCTGAGTCTTCGTTGATCATGTTATTCAAATTAGTTAAATATCACTTTTTGAGGTGTGGAAAATTGTGATGTGCTTATGAAAAAGTTCTATTTGTAGCATATGTTATTTTTTTTAGCAAAAAAAAACATATGTTAATTTTGTATAATGAATAAGAATGATAAGAATATTATTTTTAGACTTTTGATAAATGTGTTAGTTTGTTAAATAAAAATATATAATTAGGAAAAAAATGTGTGTACATGCAGATATTCATCAAGTATAACTCAGATAATGAGAAAGTACATTAAATTTTGTCCTCAATTATCTCACATTCTAGACAACCTTATAGACCTATTTGAAATTTATGCCCTTGAGTCCTACTGTTACATAATTCTTGTCAGGCTACTTGCCTTGATTTTGGATTCATGTTTCGAGATCTAGTATTTTCTAGACTTCCAGGAAAAATGCAAAACATATACGGCAAGATTTCTTTCAGCTTCTGCCATTAACTTGTCACTAGCTATCCCAGCTCCACTTAACTGCATTCATATTACTAATATGATATTAGCAATAGCCTATCTTCATATAGGTGACCATTCACAAGAAAAGTTGCAAACCCAAAGGTAAACTGGTTCAATTTCAATTTCAACAAGGAAGGTTCAATTTCAAAGCAGACTACAATAACTACTAGAGCCCAAAGACAAAAAAAAAAAACATAACGAAACTCCGCGTTTTCGTCTTCACATATGAAATTGGACGTAACTGACAAATAAATAAATCTTAGGGCTATTATCATAAACATCCCTAACGTCTGGGGTATAACAGAATCATTTGAAATTTATAACTCCCATCGAGCGAAGAAGAAGAAGAACCTCTCTCACACTATCAGAATCTGATCCCACCTTTCCTTGTTTCTCAGCCCCAAAGGTACGATTTTTCTCCTCCTCCGTTACAGATCGGCCTCATATTCGTCTTCTCTCGTCTACTGAATCGGTAGATCTCGAACAATTTCTTGTTTTTATTTTAATGTATTCCACGTTGTGTGTGATGCTATGGTTGATCCATGGATCGGATTGATTTTCAGATCTGTTTTCTCGATCTAAATTGATGAAAGTCGCCATTTTTATGATGTGGGTCTCAGTATTGGTCTGTGTTGATACTGTAGTGAAGCTGATCTGAACAGTTCTGTGCATGTAAAAGAGATTGTTACCTGATCCAATTCATATAGCCTTCTCTCTTTCTCCTTGTTTGAGTTCTTAATGTGGTTGCTGACTGACATTGGTTACAGATCCTTCAGTGAAATTGTTTATGAGTTTTTGGGTTTTGCTTTTGATGTTGACTGTCTTTCTTCATTGTTAACTTTTTGAGGAAGATATGATAATAATATCTGAGTTTTCCTCTTTTTGTTGTTGTTGTTGTTGTCAGTTCAGTTAAGAGTTGAGAAATGGAAGGGACTGTGTTCACGCCGTGTTTGGAAGGGATGAAGAGTGTCAAGTCTGAACAAGGGGAGATGCTTACTAAGCCTTTTCTAGAACTCTGCAAGACCATCTTGCCTGTTATAGGTACTAATAAAATGGAGAAAACTTTTTCTCTCTCTCTAAATGCTTTTGAGTAAGAATTTCTGATATTTTCTGGGGTGATATATAAGCTCAAGTATAAATCTTGTGATTGTCTGTTGTCGTTATATGCAATAATAAGTTTCTTTACCTTAAATAGACAAGTGTTGTGTTTCCTGTTTAGTGACTAACATTTTCTCTTTGGTTTCTGTGTTTCCCAGATAAGTTTGGAGCCGCTATGACTCTCGTGAAAGCTGACATTGGTGGCAACATATCGGTAAACATTCTGTTGTATTGTAGATCACAAATCCATTTAGCATTCATAGTACTAAAAACAACTGAAAAAAGTGTTGGTTCGGTCTCTTGTGTAGAGGTTGGAGAAGAACTACTTGTCTGATCCCGACAAGTACAAGTACTTGTACACCTTTGTTCAAGGTGAAATTGAGTCCAAGACAGCAAAAGGATCGTCTAGTTGTACCAACGGTCTTCTCTGGTTAACCAGGTAACCGATATCACCATGTCAGCACAAATACACACCTTTGTTACTAAGAAAGCTGCTTCTAAGAAACAGATATATACATTGTTTCTTTCAGAGCAATGGATTTCTTAGTGGAGCTGTTCCGTAACTTGGTAGCACATCAAGACTGGTCAATGTCACAAGCTTGTGGTGAATCTTACCAAAAAACACTCAAGAAATGGCACGGATGGCTCGCCAGCTCTACCTTCTCTGTATGAACTTACTTGTGACTTACTGACTTTTATCTCCTTTACCTGTTCGATCCTGATAAATGATAAAACCTTTTCTTTTTTAGATGGCTTTAAAGCTTGCTCCAGACAGGAAGAAGTTCATGGATGTCATATCTGGTTCTGGTGACATATACGCTGACATGGAAAGGTTTTGCACTGAGTTCGGTCCATTCCTTCAAGAAAATCATAAGTTTCTGGTAAACAAAGTGACTTTATAAATCTTTATATCATCCCAATGTCTTCAGATTTTTGATGACTAGCTTTAATCCCTCTTGTTCTTGTTTTTTTCATTTTTCACAGGCTAGCGTTGGTTTGGATGACTTGAAAGCTTCTTGAGCATCATATGATTATCACCTGTATCCCAATCTGCTTTTGTCAGAAACTTTGTCTGTTTTAACGTTTCTCCTTTGGATTCTAAAACTTTTAGACTCCAAAGAAACAGAATAATGTATCATTTTCTATCTGAATGCTTGTTCACTTTATATTAAAAAAAAAACAAATACATGTTCAGACATGCATGAGTATGTGTTCATTAATAATAGTATATGTTCTGTTGTGGTCTCTTGTCTATTTCCTTACGACCCGGAATATCCTCATGACAACTTGTTTCCCATGGAGGGTTTGATTGACTCTAGCCTCCATTACCATCAATATTCTAAATATAAAACTACAAATTACCTGTAAATTACAGCTTTGATAAGAAAAGGAAAAATAAAAAAATTCAATGGTAAAAATAAAAACTTAGTGCTCTCCCTCTCTTCTTCTTTTCTCTTGGTTGAGATTACAACCAATAAACATCTGAGGGATCTTTTGATCCTTCTCTCTCTCTTTCCCTCTCCTCTCTTCGTCAGAAAATCTTCAACATTTCTTTTTTCTTGTCAAGAGAAAAAAAAATCCATGCGTTCAAGGTTTCTCTTATATTCTCTATATCTTCTTGTTTGTGCCTTGCGACTGTTTCTTGATTTGTTTCTTTGTTTACTTTTCCTTCACGTTTTAGGTTCACGGGAGTTGCAGAGCTGTGACGATCCTTGAATCTTGAACGTGTAAAGATTGATTCCGGTTGTACAAACTAACCGGAATCAAAACCTACGAAAAGAGCAAAATGGCGACGACTATGAAAGGCCTTCTTAAGGGCCTTCGTTACATTACTCAGATTTTTGGTGAGTCTCTTCCATATTAATTGCCCTAAATAATCTTATCTATTTCTTGCATCACAAGTCATGTTTAACCGTTCTGTTATTACAGAAGACGAAGAGAAAGAGGAGGAGATGCAGATAGGGTTTCCGACCGATGTAAAGCATGTTGCCCATATCGGTTCTGATGGTCCAGCAGCCAATACGCCAAGCTGGGTACGGTCAATGCATTTTTATATCCATTCATAATGTAAAATCATCATCAACCTCTGCCTTTAAACGCAGATGAATGATTTCAAACCTCAAGAAAATGAGAATGCTCAAGTCGTTTCCAGAGGCAACTCCAACAAATACAACCCTCAAGGTTTATAATCTCTTCGCTGTAACGTTTTGTTTTGTTCAGTAAAAAAGCGTCAAGTTGTAACGTTTTATCTCAAACAGAGATGAACCAACGTGGAGCCGGGCTAAAAGAACTACTCCCTCCGACCCCAAACAACGAGAAACCGAAACACAAACACAGACGCAAAACAGGAAGCAGACACGGGTCGATGGACTCATCATCGAGTGATCAAGAACCGTCAGTACGTAGAAGGCGTAGTGGTGGCACCAAAGACACGGAAGGTATGATTCCTCCTGATGGTTCAGCTCCTCCACGGAAGGCTAAACCTCGGAAACAAAAAGGATCGATAGGTGGAGAAGGGTCGGTGAGGAGATCATCAAAAGGAAATCCAGAGACTGAGAGTTGAGTTTGATACCTCATACATGTAACGATATACACTAAAAACACGATAACATGAAATGTAATTTTTTTTTTAACCGAGTTTTGTCTATTTCTTGACTGGCTCAAGAAGATGGGGAAACAAAAAGCAGTTCTGATTTAAAACTCACAAAGTTCCATTGAAGGAAATGTATTAAGAAAGAAAATTAACAAGCAAGAAAATGACATATCAATCGAATCATATCTATTTCTTGCGAAGATCGATTCCTGCTTTCTTGGCAACAGCGTCGAGTCCGTTCTTCTCAATGGTCTTCAAGGCTTTAGTTGATAAACGAAGCTTGACGAAACGTTTGCCAGCTTCCCACCAAACTTTCTTGTACTGTAAGTTGACGAACTGCAACTTCTTGGTCTTGTGGTTAGAGAAGGAGACTTTGTTGGCTCTGTTTGCTTTCTTTCCAGTAAATGGACAGATCCTCCCTGTCACAAATAAAAACAGTTTCAAAGACAAAGGAAGTGTCAAATGTTTCAGAATCGGAGAGGTTTAACATAGATATAACAAGACAGAATCCAACACACAAAAGCCTAGCCGAACAATTCTAAAATACAAAACAGTTTCAAAGATCCAAATGTTCCAAAATCAGAGGTTTAAATAGAGACATCAATTCATAGCTTATTACAACCGGACAAGCACGAGGTCTGTAACGGAACTTGAACACACTTGTCGGAACCTAGACACCAATTTAGAGAATCTAACACAACAACTCTAAATTCGAAATTCAGACATGAATAAACTCGTAAGAGAATGGTACGAGGGACAAGGGGGGAACTTACGAGCGACGATGGGCTGAAGACCAGGTAAGGAAGGAAGGGAGATAGGGTTGATGACGTCAGTGGAGGGACCCTGCGAGATTCTTAAGCCGCTGAGCTGGGAGCTGAGGAAGCCGAGCTCGGTTGGCTTAGCGACTGACTTTGAGGATGAGGTCGTTCGTAACCGGAGAAAAGCCCCTTGCGTCGCCATTGTCGTCATTTTTTTTGTTTCCCTCTTGTTTACTTTGCTGCGAGAGGATTTGGTTGGATAAAGAAGAAGATTGGCTTTCTTGCTTTTCATTTATTTAATTTTTTTTTAGAGAAGGAAGCAAACACTCTTGCCTATGCAGAAGGGTAGATTCTCTTAACCGTCCGCATTGATGATAACCGGGTAGCATTTATTTGAAGGCTGTCAATTCCGGTTAACAGATCTCCATATGCAACAATAAAAATTTTAAATTTAAATTTTATTTAAAATAAAATTAAGATGAGTTAAAAATATTAGAAATATATATATATATATATATATGTTTATTCTTAATCTATTTTTTTAGATAAAATATATTAAATCAACTTGTATAAAATTAATCAAAATTCTGATATAAAATTGTATAATTATCAAAAAGTAAAACTAAACGGTATTTCTAAAATTTATAGATATATAAAAGAAACTAATGTTATTATGATTAAAAATTATATATTTTTTAAAAAATCATAGAAAATTGGAAAATATATTTTGGTACTAAAAATTATAATTATAAAAATAGAAATAAACAATATTTGAAGATTGAAATATTATGATATTTATATTATTATATTTATTATTTAATGGCATATTTGAATATAGGTGATGAACATTCATCTTAGTTTCATAGTTCGGTTGTATTATTCTTTTATATATAAAAATCATCTGCTTCATTACTCATCTTCAAAAAAAACCCTCTAATATTCCATTTTTTGGCAATCGTAAATAAATCCATTTTTATTCATCGTCAATTGGAGGTAAAGCAATCAAAAGTATTTTTGTGAGAAAGCAAAAAAAATGTGAAACTTTACATGATCTCATTTTCGAGATTACTGCAAAGTCATTAATATTAAAATATTAGAATATATTTAAATTAGAATCTTTTGGAAAAAATATGTTATGAGAAATCAAATGATATCATGTTCACTTAAACAATATATTTACACATATTTAAAATGTTTAGATAATCATTTATCGTAAAGGAGCCAAAAAAAATTTAAAATCATAAATTTAACGGGACTGACTTCAATTTATGGAACCAATAACATAAACATTGCATGTTAGGAAACTCATTAAGGCAAATCCTGAATTTGATAATGCTCCATTGTAATAATACTGTGGGATTGGAGAATCTAAAGATCGCTTTCCAATATGTTGAATCCATCCACAAGATAAGTACTGTTTTCACGTTTTTCCAAGTATTTTCTGTGTTAAAAGGTCCTCAATGATTGGTGTTCATGTTGTGTTCAACACAAATTTTCTAACATCAAACAACAATGACGACAACCTGTTCAGTTGTTGTACATTTTATTCTAAGTTTCTTCAACTTTAACCATTCATATAAGATAAACAACATCACATGATCAAGTTTTTTTGTTTGAAACATCTGTCATAAGTCTTAGATCAATTTATAAAGACACATGGAACTTTCATTTCTAAGTAATCAGAATCATTAGTCATAATTCAATAATAATTTTGCCAAATAATTTACATTTTTGGTAATGTTTTTATATGTCTTTTTATGTTGGATTTATTTTCATTAAGTTTAAATAATCTATGTTAATTTGTCATTAAGTTTATGTAATATATGTTAATTTGTTATATATAAGATAATATAACTCTTTGATTATATGGTATAATAATTTATAGATATTAATATTGTTTAAAAATATTTTTACTGGCAAAAAAGTTACTAATATTGTTTATTGTTGTCATTAATACAGATGATACAAACAAGTATAACTAACTAATATAATTGAGTATATATGAAGACTTTATTAAAGTTTATTGTTCTGCTAATGACCAACGTAAAATAAAAGTTCATTGGTTTTGTATATTAACCCAAATAAGAAAATTAATTTTTTTTTTTTTTTGAACAAAAGAAAATTAATTAACTATAGACATCCTTATGCATATATTACAAGAAGCAAAATGTTCAAGTCGTTCAAATTAACATATTCTTAGTTATATCGATGATGAGTGTTTAGTTTATCATAGTGAATCCAATTATCACACAACATAAAAACAGAAAGACAACAAACACTAGACCGTCTCCTTAGTATCATTGTTTCTGGTATGTTCATCCACAGTAACGGACCTGGTTTTAATCGGTATATATGGCGGCTAATCCCAACGATTACAAAGAGATACTATCAATCCCAACGATTGCAAAGAGATTCTTTTGAATTTTGGATGCTATGTGTCTCTGAACCCGTTTGAACCAGTATATATGAGGTCAAAATAGCAAGAATAAAATTAATAGCACTCTTTGTTGGAGGTGGATCAGGATTATTACCCACTTGGGAACCTGATTTGGTAAAGCTCTTTAGAAACGTACTCCACTTTCAACTATCCTGTTTTCGAAGATTCCATGCAACGGATGCGCTGCATCACGTGCAGCTTCTGGTCTCCTGTATTCTATCAAGATACAACCCGGCTCAAACACATCCTCCGGCTCTTGTTTTTCCTCTATCCTCTCGCCAGAATCCCATCTTGTCTTGACGACACGAGTAGCTAATCCTACTTCTTGAGGATCTTCTGCCTCTTCTTGTGCACGAGCTGATCCTACTTCCTCTTGTGGAATCTCTGCTCTGTCCTGTCCGCGAGCTGATTCTACTTCGTCTTTCGGAATCTCTGCTCTGTCCTGTGCACGAGCTGATTATACATTGTCTTGCGCACCTTCCTCAAGAATCTTTTCACAACTGTTTTGTTCAATGGAGTCATGATCTTCACTTCCTTGATTGATTGTCTCAACTGCAGTAACTGAGCACGGTTCACATAACTTGTCTTCACCCTTCAAACAGTCTTGCCTGACTAGTTCTCCAGGAGCTACATTTTCTGCGCTTTCATCCGCTTTCTTGGATCCCTGAATCACTGACACATTCATTTCTTTAGAATCTGTGTTCAATGGTGCATCTATTTTGGAACCTACTACTATCTTTGATGAACATGTTCACCGACTTAATAACCCCAAACTTGCGTCACAGCAAGACGCATTGATCTAATTTCTTACTATACTAGCTTGTTAATGATCAATCTACTCATGGGAAGAACAATCTCAGAGCGTAACCTGCCACATTCTGACTGGACATCCTCCAGAATCAAGGAAAAAACATTTTCTATGAAATGTTCATAATTTGCCAGAGACAGTGAATACGAATTTTGATGCCTAAAATATCCCAACGTCTTCTCAAAAACAGTAAGAGTAACCTCAATTTACACGATTACATAAAAATGTTACATATTACTAAGCATTTCAACAATATCCAAAGTTGGTTCATTAGCCGCAACGGACTGGAACATGGAACCTTCGCCTGGCAGCAGCAGCAACATCATGGCCACCATTGCCATCATTCTCTTACTAGCTTTCATTTTCATTTGATACGTATATCTTCAACGTGTGTTTTCTCTGCGGCGAGAGTAGCGAGTTCTGTCATTGTATCTCGGTCTATCTTGCGCTCTCTGCGGCTGTGGCTCAACTCGCCTTTGCCTCTCTGGTGATCGTTGGACTATCTCTCCATTCACAAACAGCTCAGCTGCAAAGTCAATTTAAGAAACAAGATACAATCAGGAACTTCAAAAGACTCACTAACTTCGGTAAGATGAAGTCACTAAAAAAAACAAAGCAAACAAGGGTTGCAGCATATGTTTCATCTTAACCGGCCTGCAGTTAGTAATAATACTAACTATCAGAAAAAAATCGGCCAAGAGAAAGAATTTGATGTCAGTCCATTAGCATTCAAAGCTAATCATAGCCTCAAATAGACTCATTAGCTTCGCCAAGATGGACTAATCAAAACATATCTTTCAAGTTTCAAGAGAGACTAGCTGACTACCAAAGATTTCATTTTGAGATTTAGAGAAAAACACTACCTCCATAATCTTTGTTCTCAGGATCCACATAGGAATCTGGAAGCACAAACAGAACACCTGGCAAACCTGTCGTAAACAAAAGCAACACTCTTTATTAATAGAGTCACTCAACACAAGCTAACACATAAGAGACAAAGTGTAAGTAAAAGACAAAAGACCTTCAAGCTTAGTAGATGTCTCTTCATCAATCTCACACCCAAACCCTAAATACCTCTCACACGACACATTATAGATCCTCTTCTTCGCCTCTTCCTCACTACACCAAAACCAAAAAAACAAACACAGAAACAGAGTAAACACACAAAAGACTCCAAACTAGTTCAAAAACAATACATCAAGCTAAAAGCTTTTACCTTCCAACGACTTTGGCTAGGGTTTGGATGTAACAATCAATCATCTCCTGCTTCGTCGCTCCCTCGCCACCGGGTTTATCCATAACAATCAGCCAGTGCTCGTAATCGCATCCCGGGAACAGAGGCGCCATCTCCGTCGGAGGTCGGTCGCTGAAGTTGGAGCCGGAGTTGAGCGGCGAGTAAGCGGAGCCTGACCGGTTAGCTCGGGTTCGGATTGAGGTGAACCGGGTCGAGGAAGCTAACCGAGGTACAGCCGCATCGTGAACGGAGCTGAATCCACCGCAGCGAACGGAGGAAGGAAGCTTCGGAGGCGCGACTGAGGTGGTACTGGACAGGAGGGAGCGCGTGAGGTGGCGCGTGCCGGAGATAGGCAAGGCCATCGTTGGCGGATTGAGGGAAGAGAGCTGAGAGTGGTGAAGGGTTTGGAGGTTTAAAAGTGGATAGGGTTTTGGTAGATCATTTATTTTTGCTTTCCTTATATTATGATGGGCTTCACATAGCTTGGGCTTATAGCCCATAAAATATACACAGAAATAAGACAGTAAAATTCACTAAACATACAAATATTTTTAAAATTGTGATTATTTTAATACCCAACTATCCGTATTCCGGATATTTGAAAAATAGTATTTTCACTGAATATTCGAGATGATCTATAAAATATAATAAAAAATAGAAATAAAAAATAGAAATAAAAAAATTAGTAAAAAATAAAAATATTTTCCTCCCTTACAATTTAAAAAAAAAAAAACTAAATACTAATAACTTTCTTATATATATATATATATAACTTTCAGTTTTTAAGAAAAATAAAAATTTTAAATATCATAGACTCTGGTAGAGTCGCACTCATAGCCCCCTAATTAAGCTAGCCTTGTATTTTAAAATCAATTTATTTTACTAATTTACGATATCTAAATGTTTTTTAGAACATTTCCAAAAACAACTTTATTTTAAAGGTAATTTTCTTAAATAGTTTTTAAAAAAAATTTCAGTAAAAAATCCCAAATAAAGAAAATAAGCAAAATAATTTTTATTAAAGATGCAAAATATCATTCTATCTCGTCTTGCTTAAATATAAATCAATATTTAAATAAATAAATAAAGCTAAATAATTTTTCTAGTTTTTGAATTATATGTTATACAATTCAAACTTTTTATAAATTTTTGAAATTTTCTTTTTAAAATTCTAAAGTAAATTTTGAAACTATCTTTTTTTTGAAATTATAATTAACTATTTATTTGTTTATTTTAAAAAAAATCTAAATAGTATCCAAATCTAAATCATAACTACAGATTAGTTAACTCTAGGGTACACATGTCTATTTATTTTTAAGGAAACTTTTTCTGATCACTTTTCTCTTTGAAAACTTTTTGGTGAAAGAAACTAAAAAGAGTCATCAGATAGAATTTCTCTTATTTATTTTAAGAGAAAGCTAATATTGTTAGGTTGTGTCTCACTTTCAAGATTCTTCACTTTCTAAACAGCTCCTAGTAGTTATGTTGCTTGCCGTCTTCATCAGACTCAAGCTCTCACTGAGTTCGTGAACGACTTTGATAGCAGCCACTGCAGCCTCTGCAGCCTCTACGACCCATTTAATGGAGTCGGGGGCAATCACTGTGTAGTCACAAGGCTGCAACTCAGTGACTGTCTTAGTGGAACTCTTAAGTCCAACAGTAGCCTATTCATGCTAAATCATTTTCGTCACCTTGACCTCTATCAAAAAACTATATTTCATCTTCACTTCCTTCTGAATTTGGCAATCTCAAAAGGCTAGAGTTCTTATCTCTCTCCAGTAATGGGCTTCGTCGGTCAACCTCATTTAATAATTTAACCCTACTTTTATTTCCTAATAATCATTTCTCCAGAACTCAAAATCTCAACAGTACTAGCTTGTTTGAGTTTCACCACCTCAATTATATGTTTCTATAACACAACCACTTCAGTTCATCACTTCCTTGTGAGTTTGGAAATCTCAACAAATTTGAGTTCTTGTACCTTTCCTTCAAATACTTTTACGGGCAAGTTCTTCCCACAATTAGTAACCTAACCTCGTTAACTGAATTTTACCTTGAACACAACCAGCTCACTGGTAGTTTCCCACTAGTAAAAAATCTTACCATGCTCTCATCAATAGATGCCAGTGAGAATCACTTCTCTAAAACCATTCCATCTTCTCTCTTCACTATGATCAATTCTTGATCCGAGAAAACAACCTCTGGTTCTATTGAATTTCCTAACTCATCTATGCCATCTAGGCTTTAGTACTTGTACCTTGGTTATAACCATTTGAAGGAAAATCATATAGCCTATCTCAAAGATCACCAACTTCAAGATTCTTAACTTTTATTTCTTAAACAAAAGTTACACGAATGATGTAAGCCTCTTCAACCCGTTAAAATATTTGATGCACCTTGATCTTTCCGGTAATAGTATATCTCCGGCCAGTTTAAATACAAATTTAGACATCCCAATAACCCTGGAGATTTTGTTGTTACAAAGTTGCGGCATCACTTAGTTCCCATATATCTTAAAGAACCTTGAGAAGTTGGATTTTATAGCATTAGGCAACAGCAGAAACAAAGGGAAAGTCCCTGAGTGTTTATGGAACCTTCCTCGTCTAACCTCAGTATTTATTTCATATAATTTGATTAATGGTTTTGAAGGTCCAGTAGACGTTTTGGTAAATTCACCGATGGAAAATTTATATATTGGGACAAACTGCTTTGGCAGCGCAATTCCTTCTCTGCCACTCTCTATGAACATGTTTGTTGCAGCATACAATAGATTCACAGGACACATACCTCTTTCAATCCGAAACCGTTAGGAATATTTTAAGTTTGATCAGTTTGATCCTTCAATGTATGTCAAATGGTTGACGATCCCTTTTGTTTGGAAGCATCTATTTCTGTTTGTTGTATCATTATCTGATGCTTTGTTTCGATTTCGTTTTCTATTAAGTAAGAATGGGGAATGTTTTGTAGTCAATTTTCATGTGCATCTCTCTTTTATTTCTACTGAGTAAAATGGAAAAAAAAACAAGGAAGATGGTGAAAGGTGGTCACATTGGGGTTTATTGATATTCAAATATTAGATCGATCGCACTCCCATAAGAAGAAGCCAAGAAACTGTTGAGACATTTGTTTTATCAATGAATTCAAAATTGAAGGAGCAATTCTGTTCTACCACTCTGGCATTCTCTATCAAAAATCTGGAAGGAAGTATTCCTATTAGCAAGTTCAATGTTAGTGCATCGTTTCATACATTTGAAGTTGGATATAATCGGCTAACCGAGAAACTTCCAAGGCGTCTTGTAAAGTGCTTCTCTGCAGTGTTTGTTATCCCTGAAAGCAGCAAAAATCAATGACACAGTTCCTTTCGCCTCCACCAAATTTGCAAGTTTTCCATCTTTCTTTAATATAACCGAATCTGAATAAGTACTTCAGGCAAAAAAAAACTAACTCAAAAATCAGAAATAACTATTCAAAACTTAATATATTATATATTCAACTTCATGTTTATGTTGATATGAAAATCCGAAAAAAAACTAGGAGGGGCAAATTCTAAATTTTAAAATTCGATCTGAATCCAACATGCCTATGTCTAGAATTTATGAACACATGACACATATATATCTAATAAAAATGAATAAAAATATTCATCGAAAATAACACACAAACTCGCTTCACTCTTCAACTTCTGTGACAATGAGAAAACAAAAATAAATAATTATTACAAATCAGCTGAAAAAAAATTCACATTTTGAATAGCTTGACACAACAAATCAAGTTCAGGTCTCTGACCAACACAAATATTTTTGTTTTTTAAGAGTTGATTTCTTTTCTTTTCTTTTGCTTTCTCCATTTCAAGTCGTCACCTCCTTTTAGGCAATTGAAATGACTTCTTAAGAAACTGATTAGCAACACGGTCGTTTCTATGACAAAGAACCCTCAAAATAGTGTTCGGATCAGACCGGTTCCATCTCCCCGTAGTCGGAGGCATCGGTAGCTTCTGTCTTGACCCAACCATCCCCATTCCACTTGTTTCACACGTCACAATGCTAAAATCTTCCATAAGTTGTTCAGTAGGTTGACTCATCAGCTGAATAACTCCTTCCACACTCTCCGCATCTCTGTCAACGATATCCTCTGGTATCAACCCTTCGCCAC
>OVBX01004889.1:0-13864 GCA_900406325.1 Erucastrum elatum
GGGTTTGAAAAAAAAAAAAAAAAGAAAAAAAAAAGGCGATTGCGATGACGGCGACGAAAGGGATCTAGGGTTTCCATGTTCGAGATTGCAAAGGGATTTGGGGATCGAAGGTTAAAGGGGACTGGAAATGGTAGTGATACGATTATGCAGAGGAGATTAGGTGGATCTTATTATGGGAAGGAGGGATCGGAGAATTGGATATTGTGGGATTTGATGTCGAATGCGGATTCGAAAGGTTTGGAAAGGATGAAGTTATTGGCGGACTTAAAGGAAAGATCTATTCAAAGCGATCAGAGAGGGGGTCTCCAAGTTGATACCGAGATGATACAAGGATTGCAGGGTATGATATTTTTCTATTCTTTTGTTAGGTGGATGCATAGCATAGAAGGTAGGATTCTATGGATTTTGATTGGATTACAATTTATGAGGTTGGTTGGATTTTATGGTTCAATACGGACGATCAAATATTAAATCCCATATTGTTTCTTGATACAGAGAGTATACGAAGAGGAGTGGAGCTGCAGGGAGCTCTTGGATTTTGGAATTTCTGTGATTTTATTTTCAAAAAATTTAATAAGTTTTTTTATGTGGCATTGCAATGAGTGCGCCTTAGTTCTAAGGTTATGTCTCTCTTGGGTGTTGGAGATTTTTCTCTCTCTTTTTAAAAGTTTGGAATAAAGAGTTAAACTTGGTTTGTTTGGATTGTTATGTTGTTTGGTGGATGGTTTGGCCCTTCTCAGGCAGTTACAGAGGTTGTTCAAAGAGTTCTTATGCGGACCACTATTGGATAAGGTTAAACAAGAAAGCCTGGTGGCTTAGAACCCAAGCAAAGCAATGGCTCCTTAAGCTTGTGGACAGCACATACTTGGGGATGTTCATCTTGGTGTCATGATGAGTCATCAAACCAAGTGCATCGAAGTCTTTGGAGGCTACTCCCTAGAGTCGTCTATTTTACAAGACAGGGAGCAAATAATTTTGACTGGAATATACAGCTTGTCTTTTGGATGTTGGTTTTGGTAAAGATATCAACGGGTACGTTATGGACGATAGGACAATTTTGTATTATACTGTATGAAGTATTATGGTGGTGGCTATTGGATTATCATATAGTATGTACATTCATTGTTAGTGGGCTTGTTAAAACGATGATGAATATCGAAGCACCAAACTATTATTTAAATGTTAAATTTGTCTTCTGGTGGTGTTCATGGGAGCAGAGTTGGGAGAGAGGGTTTTTAAAGAATATTAAAGTGGTATTGAAGAGTTGGAGGACACGAGTTCAAATATCTAGCGACCACATGAACAATGCTTGTCACAAATTGTGCCGATGGAAAATTATACGGCTGTATACACATGATGGGTCTCATCACACCGAGATATTTAATGGTTCAAATGAGCAAGAATTATCAATTTCTTAAATGAAAGTATTAAATTGGAATTGTAAAAGCATGGGAAGCAAATGGACAATCAGTTATCTACGGGAAATAGGACATCAGTATAAACCAGATTTTTTTTTATCAGAAACAAAGCAAGATTTTGCCTTTGTTCAAAGATTTCAATCACATTTTGGATATAATAACCTAATAACGGTTGACCCAAATGAAACAAGTGGAGGGCTGGTAGTATATTACAATAATGAGCACCAGGTTAATGTTTTATATTCTAGTAACAGGATGATGGACGTGGAGGCAGAGGCTTTGGGAAAGAAAATAGATATGACTTTTGTATATGGAGACCCCATCCAAAAACTGAGAGATCAGGTTTGGGAAAGGTTAACAAGATATGGTATTGCAAGAGATGACCTCTGGTTTATAATTGGAGATCTAAATGAAATCAGTGGAAATCATGAAAAAGATGGGGGACCGGTACGGAGTCCAGAAACCTTTGTATCATTTAATAATATGATCCGTAATAGTGGACTTCTGGAATTTCAGGCGAAAGGGAACAAATTATCATGGCAAGGAAGGATGAAAGTAAATGGGAAATCGACAATGATTCGGTGTCGTTTGGATAGAGCTTTAGCAAATGAAGAATGTCATACAATGTTCCCGCAATCATATACAGAATATTTGAAAATGGTGGGATCGGACCATCGACCGATAGTGGCTTTTTTAGAGGAAAAAGTTACTAGACGCAAATGACAGTCTCGATTTGATAAAAGATGTATAGGAAGGGAAGACTTTTTGGAATCCATTGCCAGAGGATGGACAAAGGAAATGAGAAATATAAATGGTAATGTGGGGAATGTTGTGTCAAAGATTACCAATTGTCGACACGAACTCTCAACTTGGCGCAAGAATAACCCGCCATATGGAAAAGAAAAAATAGCGAAATTTTAAAAAACATTGGAAGAGGTGCAAACCGACGATAATAAATCTCAAGAGGATATTCTGGAAGTTTCTCAGAAACTACAAGAAGCTTACAAAGACGAGGAGGAATACTGGAAACAGAAAAGTCGAAACACGTGGAACACGGCGGGAGATCATAGCACCAATTTTTTTCATGCCTTGACAAAACAGCGGAGAACGCGAAACCGGCTAGTAGGATTATTTGATACAAATGGAAATTGGGTGGTTAAGGAGGAAGGAATTGAGAAGGTTGCAGTGAATTATTTCGAGGATCTTTTTAGTACTACGTCGCCTAGTGAATTTAACTATTTTCTAGACGAAATTAAACCAACTATCTCTCAGCGAACAAATCAGCGGCTAATAAGGCTTGCCACAGAGGAAGAGGTGCAGCAAGAACTGTTCATGATGCATCCAGAGAAGGCACCGGGTCCAGATGGAATGACAGCACTCTTTTTCCAACACTCTTTATCAAGCAGGATATAGTGGAAATGGTCAATAATTTTTTGACTACAGGGAAATTGGATGCGCGACTAAATGTTACAAACATATGTTTGATTCCCAAGACGGAAAGACCGACAAGAATGACAGAACTTAGACCAATAAGTCTCTGTAATGTCGGTTATAAGATTATATCAAAAGTTTTGTGTCAACGGCTAAAGGATTGCCTACCGGCTCTGATTTCGGAAACACAATCGGCTTTTGTGGCTGGGAGATTGATTTCGGACAATATCCTAATTGCCCAAGAGATGTTTCATGGGTTGAGGACAAATAAGGCTTGCCAAAACAAGTTTATGGCTATAAAAACGGATATGAGTAAGGCTTATGATAGAGTCGAATGTAATTTCATTCAAGCATTACTTCGGAAAATGGGGTTTGATCACCATTGGATTCAGTTGATGATAGAGTGTATAACCTCGGTACAATACCGAGTTTTATTAAATGGACAACCACGAGGACAAATTATTCCAAATAGAGGTCTACGTCAGGGGGATCCCTTATCTCCCTATTTGTTCATTATGTGTACGGAAGCTTTAATAGCAAAAATTAAAAAGGCAGAAAATAAAAAAAGGTTGACGGGAATAAAAGTGGCAAGGGCATGTCCTTCAATATCTCATTTTTTTCGCAGATGATAGTATTTTTTTCTGTAGAGCGCATAAAGAGGAATGCAAGGAAATTTTGATAATTCTTATAGAATATGAGAAGGTTTCAGGACAGCAGATTAACTTTCAAAAATCGTCGATTCAATTTGGCCACACAGTTGATAACACCACTCGCCAAGAACTTAGGGACATGTTGAGAATTCAAAATTTGGGAGGAATGAGAACATACTTGGGAATCCCAGAAAGCCTGGGAGGCTTAAAGGGATAAGTATTTGGATTTGTTCAGGAAAGGCTAAATAACAGAATCAATGGATGGACCTTTAGATTCTTTTCTAGAGGAGGAAAGGAAGTAATTATAAAGTCTGTGGTAACGGCTCTGCCTAACCATATTATGTCCTCTTACCGCATACCAAAGATAGTGGCAAAAAAAACTTACCAGTACGGTAGCACGATTTTGGTGGAGTCCTAGTGGTGATACAAAAGGACTACACTGGAAATCATGGGATAAGGTTTGTGAGCATAAGGATGATGGAGGACTTGGTTTTAGGGATTTTACGGATTTTAATACAGCTATGCTTGGCAAGCAGCTATGTAGATTAATAGAGAAATCCAATACTCTATTTTCTCGTGTCTTCAAAGGTCGATATTTCAGGAACGCTTCACCCTTGGAACCGATCAGATCGTACTCGTCCTCCTATGGGTGGCATAGTATAATCTCTGCTAGATCTCTGTTTAGCAAAGGACTAATCAAAAAGGTGGGATCAGGGTCATCCATATCAGTATGGAATGATCTCTGGCTCCCAACCACTCGCCCAAGACCAACAAATAAAAAACAAAATGTTCTCTTACCAGATCTTACGGTTGACTCCCTCATTGATGAAACCTCGCGAACTTGGAACTCACAGGCTCTTCAGGAAATAATGGACCCCAAGGATGTTAAAATTGTTGAGAGTATACCTCTAAGCAGGATACAAACAATTGATCGGGATGGTTGGCATTTTACAAAAAATGGAAAATATACGGTTAAATCAGGATATCAAATGGAGAGAACATATCCAGATATAGAACGAGGAGTAGTAGAATTTGGACCCACAGTTACTAATCTTAAAGCCAATTGTTGGAAAGTGCGTTGACCACCAAAGATGAAACACTTTCTATGGCAACTATTATCGGGATGTATAGCAGTCAAGAAAAATCTAAAGGCAAGGGGTATTAAAGCAGATATACGGTGTGATAGATGTGGAGCATCAGATGAATCAATAAATCATGTTTTCTTTGAATGCCCATCAGCAGTCCAGGTTTGGGCACTATCAACGGTTCCAACGCATCCAGATCACTTTGCAGGGCAATTTTTGTTTGCGAATATGAATTATCATTCTGGAGGGTTAAGCCAACAATGGAGGATCATCAATTTGCATGGATACTTTGGTATATATGGAAAGGACAGAATAATAAAGTATTTAGTAATCTAGATATGAATCCGAGGGATACTCTTCAAAGAGCTATGACTGAGTCTTTACTTTGGACGAAATCCCATCAAGAAATAGCTCAGAGACAGAATCAGGTTACACACACGGCTGATACGGTATTGCCGGTTAGATCGGGACGATGGTGTTTCACGGATGGATCATGGAAAGCAGAGGATACCTTTTTAGGGCAAGGATGGTATAGCACCTTGGAAGGCTTCGAAGGGTTATTAGGAGCTAGAAATACAAAAGCTAGTCAATCTCCGTTACATACAGAGGTTGAAGCCCTTATATGGGCGTTGGAGTGCATGAGGAATTTAAGGCAATATAACGTTACATTTGCAACAGATTGTTCTCAATTGGTGAAGATGGTTTCGGAACCAGAATAATGGCCTGCTTTCGCAAGTTACTTAGAAGACATCAAGAGTCTGAAGAGAAGTTTCAACAGCTCAGAGATTATTCATATACCACAGACGCAAAACAACATGGCGGATCGTTTAGCACGCAGTGTGAGGCAACATACGTCGTTTATTGTTCATATGGATACAGAGCATCCAGTTTGGTTTACAGAGTCTACATGAATCTGTAAAATGGTCGAAAAAAAAGAACTGTTTTGACTTTTTCCTTATGTGTATGAATTGTATAAGAAGAATACATTTAAATATCAAAATGTGTAATAAGGTAAATTTGATGCAAATATCTCGGGTGATCTCATTAATAGCTGGATTAGGTCGGTTGATTAACTAAGGTAAATTTAAACTATAACATTATTGAAATGGTCCAAAACAACTTTTATAGGTAGATTTATTTACACTTCTTCCCTTTTAATAAAATAGATTTTTATGAAAGTTTTAATTATTTTTTACCATAAGTTTTGGCTGCATGCTTTTTATGAAAGAACATTTATTTAATAAAAATTTAAAATGGTTAGATATTTATGCTATTCTCAAATATAGATATTTGATTGCCGAAAACATTTAATATCCAATAGATGCTCTTGTAAATAATTGCTAAATCAAGCTTCGCATATGAACTCAAATATGACAAAAAAAAAACACAATTTTGACAGTATGATCATAATTAGAGTTTCCCATAAACTCATACTGTACTTACATTTTTTTTGCTAACTAAGTACCTACATTGAGTCAAGGAGATGTTAATTCTTGGATATAATTAGTAAGAGCATGACCATTAGTGATACCCATAACCATAGGGTATACTTCACCAATAAGGTTGCTCTAAGAAAACTTTTCTTACGAACATAAACATGACCGTATGATCAGAATTGGAGTTTCCTATAAAGTTAATTATTTTTTAAGACAAACACGTTGCTTACGGAGCAATCAAATAACATTCAACACGGATTGATTATTAATAACATTTTGCTAACAATAATTATTTTTAATAACTTTATAACGATAATTAAACATCCAATTTCCCGGGACCAATCGTTTATAGAAGAATAAACAAGTGACTATAATCAACATGGCGTAAAGCCAAGGAGATATTCGTCCGGTTAACGCGAGTTGATACGGCCTAAATGCATCCGGCTAAACTTGATTTTCACGATAGTTCTTTAAGCTTCTCTGCCTGCGTTGTCACCGGCCGTCAACTTCGTCATCTTCATACTAATAACCTTTGATTATTTTATTAATTTCGATAAAAATAGTTGACAGTTACGTGCGCGTGTGTGTGTCTCTCTCTAGCTAGCTAGGCCCTATATATAGACACCACAAACAAGAAGAGTACTTGAAAAAAGGCAGATCATTGTAGTTAATTACTACATTAAGAAATCTTATGTATAGATTTAGACTCAAACAAGCACAGAAAAGATCATCATTAACCCGGAAGATGAGTTTGTTGAATGGAGGTGTACCGCCAGGTTTCCGGTTTCACCCAACAGACGAAGAACTTCTTCGTTACTACTTGAAGAAAAAGATTTCTTATGAGAAGTTCGAGATGGAAGTCATAAAAGAAGTTGATTTGAACAAGATCGAGCCGTGGGATTTACAAGGTACCTAACTTTGACTAATAAAACTCGTCTCATAGATCATAAAAAAAATTCTAATTAATTACTAGCATATGTTTCGTTTGTTTTTTTTTTTGCAGATAGATGCAGAATAGGATCAACGCCTCAAAGCGAGTGGTATTTTTTCAGCCACAAGGATAAGAAATATCCAACAGGTTCGAGGACGAACCGTGCGACTCACTCAGGTTTTTGGAAGGCGACGGGACGTGACAAATGCATAAGAAACTGTTACGAGAAGATAGGCATGCGGAAGACTCTTGTCTTCTATAAAGGAAGAGCTCCTCATGGCCAAAAGACCGATTGGATCATGCACGAGTACCGCATTGAAGACACTAACGATGATCCTAGTGTACGGATTTCTCCTTTTCTATTTTGTATGACTATTTTATTATACAAAATGTCGTTTTAAACTAGATCCTTTGGTAAATTTCCATATATTCCATATATATGTTTTCAAGATAATTAGGTGTTTTCTGCATCTGTGCAACAATATAAACTTTAAATTTAAATATTATTTTTTAAATAAATTTTTATTAGCGTTTAAAATTTTTTTTTCTATATTTAAATATAAATTATTATTAAATTAAACCCAAAAAGATCAGAGAAAAATTGGTTTATTCTAAAATTCTATATATATATATTTAAAATTATAATCTTAGATAGACTTTTATCTATATCTTTTGGTTAAAATTAATTCCACTTGTATAAAAGTAAGAAAATAAAATTTGATATAAAACTGTAAAATTATCAAAGGTAAAAATAAGTAGTATTTATAAAAAAAAATTAGATATCAAAAGGAAATTAAGTTTATTTGGATTCAAAATTTATAACTATTTTTAAAAAGTTACATAAATTTTTGAAGAACTTTTTAATAATAAAATTGTATAATTATAAAAAGAAAATTAATTAATATTTTGAAATTTATAAAATATTATTATATTAGTATATTATAGGATTTAATGTTATATCTGAATTTATTTATTTTAATGATGATGTGTGACTTTTTTTATGAAATGTTAAATTTATTGATCTGAGTAAAAAATAGAGACTTATAAAAGAATATAAGAACCTAGAAAAGATTAAGAAGCTAGAGGTTTATAGAGTACTAGTGGAGATAAAAAAAAACTAAAACTCACATTCTCAGAAAGTCTTGTATGAATTATTATCACATTCTAAAAGCTTTATAAAAAATATAAATTAATAACGAATATAATTGTTCATGTCATAATTATTCATAAGCCATGTCATAATTGTGTATGTTATATCACTTTGTTAGTGAATTTTTGTGTGGAAAGGAAACAAAATAAAGTTTAAGGGATTAACCGGAGAAGTAAACTGTAAATAAACTCCATCCGTTTATCCATGTTTTAGAAAAAAAATTGATTTCAAAGATCCATATTTTATATTTTCAATGTATGTAATGGTGGTAAACTGAAAACTTTAAAAAATATGAATTGTGTTTATTAAATTTTGATTAGGTAAAAATCATAGAAAATAACTCAACACAAAAAATAATGCATTTATATCAAAAATTTACTTGTTTTCTTAATAAGTGTGAAAACTTTAAAATATACATTATTTTGAAAGGAATGGAGTATTAATCAAAAGAATCATACCAAAATTTTGAAATAAAATAAATATATGCAGCTCTTAACATGTGAGAAAAAACCTTTTGTAGATACGGCAAATATAATGACACAAATGTAGTAGGATTTTCTTTAAACAAACTGTTGAGTGAGCTAAATATATACATAAGCAGGAAGATGGATGGGTTGTTTGTAGAGTGTTCAAGAAGAAAAATCTATTCAAAGTAGGGAATGATGCTGGCTCAAGCATGAACAACAATAGGCTTGAAGCTCAAAATAACTTTGTCCGTCGAGAAAGCTTTTACCGCGGAGTTGCAGCCTCCGAGCGCAACAACCCTGGAGAGATTGGTCTTCATCAATACCAACCACCAATGTTTCAATCCCAAGCTGTATTGACTTCTCCTCATCACAAGAAACCTATCTCAATTGGATATGACTACTCCTTGGCTCTTCTTCCACGGGAAAGCGAGAGTGAAGGGGTTCAACGCCAGCAAGCGTGCGAGCAATCAGGGGTTGAGGTTGGCACGTCTAAATCAGTTGGTGGATGGGGAATAGTGACTTGTCTCATGGAGGATCATGAGGATTCATCTCGAGCTATGAGGTTTGAAGACGAAGGGAACAACAATTCTTCATCGGTCCAGCCATCTTCGAATATGCTTTCTTTGCGCGGGGAAAATGGATTTCTAGGGCTATTCTAATTAAAGAGATGCTAATTATGTTCTACAATACATGTCCATGTATGTCTTGATTACATTTATATAGTTATTTCATTCTCTGATTGAAAGCAAATTGCTTAATTGATTGATGTAGCGGAAGCTACGAATAACACAAGTAATCTATTGATTCTGAGAATACATAAGAAACGTTGTCTTTTTGATTTGTTGAAAACTCTCAAGTTCTAGCCGTAACAAGGAAATAAGGGTTTCAAACCTTTCTTTTATAAATTCAATATCAATAACTTGAATACAACTCTAGGCGTAAGAAGCCTATTTATATGAAAACCATAAAACCCTAAAACATTAATGATAACTATCAAAATAATTAATAAAATCTTAAATAATTTAAAATAGAATATATCCTAATATTCTATCTACATCACTGACGAAAGTAATAAAAATCATACGTTCCAATTTTCAACCAGTTGATGTTTTTTTCTTTTTTTTTGACGTCAAAATGCCATTCTATTATTCAAACTTGAGGTGGTTTGGGTAACCAGACCGGAATAGAACAACAAATAAAATAAAGCTCTATACGAAAAGATCTACCAGTCTTAGCAAGCAAATCTGAAAACTGATTGTGAGTTCGTGGAACATGGGTGATGTTGAAATCCGGAAAGCAAATCTTCAGTGTCTCTATCCTCTCCAATTCTGTTGCGAAGCTCGGCCAGGCTTGAGGATCCTAGATCATTACAATCAGCTCTTTGCAGTCTGTCCCGAATTTCTGGCAGGGTGAGTGTTGAAGCATGTTCTCCATCGCCCATCGCAGCGCTTTTACTTCCGAGTGCAAAGCTGATTCGCGTCTGACTATATTTCGTGTCCCCATCAGTTGTGCTTGTCCATCATTGTCCTTCCAAACCCATCCACATCCACTAAACTGTGCAGTAGGCGTCCAAGATCCATCCACCAAGCATATGTTACCCAAGCGTAGGACTTGGGGATTCACATTAATATTCTCATGTACTATTGGTGGTATCGTCTCATTTGCAGTAAACCATGCTTGGTATTCACTCTCTGTATCTAACCAGCTTTAGCGGATCTCTATCTATCCCTCTAAACATTTATCATTCCGGGCCTTCCATATGTACAAGATTATCCAAGGATAAAGATCCCTATCTTGTTCTGGTTCAATGATGCTATTCTTCCTCCAGAATAGATAGTCCATATTAGTGTAGATGCTCGGTCTTGGGAATATATCTGGACTCGTTGGGGTTGTCGATAGGGTCCATGCTTGAAGAGCTGGTGGACATTCAAATATGGCATGAGTTACAGATTCCTATGGCTCTCCGCACCTTGGGCAGTAGTTATCACATATCATGTTACGCCTTACCAAGTTTCTTGTTACTGCCACATAGCCAGTCAACAGTTGCCATATAAGATGACAAATCTTGCTGGACGCTTTTATCTTCCAAGCAAAGGCTTGGAGTATCGCAATACTTAGCTCCACCACTTCCTTTTCGTCTTCTGATCTTAATATGTTTTGAGCAACTCAAAATCCAGATTTAACAGTATATTACCCATTCCTGGTGTAACTCCAGCAGTATGTATCACGGCGATGGCCTGAGCTTATGGCTAGGCTCCTCTCTAGTGGTATATCCTCAGGATGAACATAATTTTCCAGTAATCCAATGTTCCATTCTTTCGTAGCCTGATCAATGAAGTCACTTACTCTCGTATTCATATTCATCACTGGTGCGACATAAATAGCAGGCCTAGCAGGCGTTGTTGGGACCCACGGGTTCTCCCAGGCTCTTAATTCATAACCCGAATGAATCTTTCTCTTGAGTCCCAAAAGTAATAACTCTCTTGCTGCAGAAATGCAAGTCCACAGATAAGATGGACTGCTTACTGATTCTACCCTCAACGGAGTACTCAGTCTGTAATATCTTCTCTTCAAGACTCTAGCAACCAGCGAATCAGGATTTTGAACTAGCCTCCATAGTTGTTTTGCCAAAAGTGCCAGGTTGAATTCATGGATCATACGGAAACAAATTCCACCTTCTTCTCTAGGTAAACATACTTTTTCCCACTTTGCCCAGTGTATTCCTCTTTTTGGTGGGTTTGAACTCCACCAGAACTGAGCTATATCACTTGCAAGATTTTCACATATCTCCAATGGGAGCAGAAAAGTGGACATGACATATGTTGGGAGCGCAAGAAGAATGGACTTTATAAGCACTTATTTGCCTCCTTTTGATAACCATCTACCTGTCCACCCATTCACTCTATGCATCAGCTTATCCTTTAGGAAGGCAAAAAGCTTGCATTTCGATCCACTAATGTCTTCAGAGATTCCTAAATAAGTTCCCATCCCTCCCTCATTCTGAATTCCAAGTACATTTTTGATCTCTTGTATGTTGACTGCGTCAATCCTCTTACCAAAGAGTAAGGAGGATTTGTCAAAATTTATGCATTGATCTGATGCTTTACCATATTTCCTGACTACTTTCATCACTTCTTCACATTCACGGGGCTCCGCCTTACAAAAGAACTGGCTATCATCAGCAAAGAGAATGTGAGATACCGAGGGGCATGCGCGTGTAACCCGCATCCCTGTTATCTTCCCTTGATTCTCAGCATGATTAAGAAGGCTAACGAGCGCTTCCGTGCATAGAATAAAGATGAAAGGAGACAGAGGGTCTCCTTGTCGCAGGCCTCTTCCAGGCACAATATTTCCTCTTGACTGTCCATTCATGAGAACTTTGTAGTTAACTGTCGTGATGCATCTCATAATCCATGTTATCCGGGTTTCAGAAAATCCCATCTTTCTCATGACAGCCTCTATAAATGATCATTCCATCCTATCATAAGCTTTACTCATGTCTGTCTTAATGGCTATTCGTTTGTTTCATCCACTAGGCTTAGTTCTCAGAGCATGGAACATTTCTTGAGCAATCATGATATTGTCAGAGATTTGCCTTCCCGTAACAAAGGCTGATTGGGTCTCTGAGATTAGTCCTGGTAGTATTTTCTTCGATCTCTGGGATAAAACCTTAGAGATAATCTTGTAGCAGACATTGCACAAACTGATGGGCCAAATTGGCTCATCTCGTTAGGTCTAGTTGTCTTTGGGATAAGACATATATTTGTATCATTCAATCCACTCGGTATCGTCCCTTCAACAAGAAATTTATTAACCAGAAGAGTTAAATCCTCCTTGACTATATCCCAAAACTTGTGATAGAACATTGCAGTCATCCCATCTGGTTCTGGTGCTTTTTTTGGGTGCATGGCAAATAGTGCTAGTTTAACCTCCCATTCGGTTACCGGAGCGGTAAGGCTGTCATTCATTGGTTCAGTGACTGTCGCGTGAATTTCCGATAGTGCTTCTTTAATGTCTTCTGGATCAGAGGTTTCAAAAATATGCCGAAAATAGCTAGTAGCAATGGCTACTAGGCCCTCCTCATCCTCAACAACATTGCCATCTGTATCTAAGAGCTGTGTAATCTTATTTCTTGCCCTCCTCTGCTTCGTCAAGGCATGGAAGAACTTTGTATTCATGTCTCCTTCTCTCAACCAAAATACTCGGCTCTTTTGTTTCCAAAACATCTCTTCTGCCTTAAGGGCATCAGAGAGCTCTTTAAGTGTTGCTGCAGTCTCCTTTGTTGTTGCATTATCATCTGCATATAAGGCCTCAACTTTTTCTTTAAGCTCTTCCACCAATTTGGCCGAATTGATATTATGTTCCCTCCGCCATTCGCTTAATGCCTTCCGACAACTGAAAATATGTTCCATAATAGATGCGTTTGGTGGCAAAGCAGGAGATTTCCACCCCTCCAGAATGACTTGTCTTAGTTCCTCATTATCTAGTCATCTCTTGTCAAACTTAAAATTTTTGGATCTCTGTGGTGGCTTAGTGAGAATATCTGCAAGAACCGGACGATGGTCCGATCCCCATAATCTCATATACTTTACTTTCGAATGAGGAAATTTTTCATGTCAATCCGCGTTTCCCACTGCTCTATCCAGTTTGCATCTCACTGTTATCCGCCCTACTCTTTTGCCCACCCATGGTAGCATATCCCATGTGAATGAGAACTCTAGCATTCCACAATCAGTAAGCATCTGTTTAAAAGGCAGGAATGAGCTATCAGTGCGTTGTCTCCCTCCTGTTTTCTCATTGTGGCTAGTGATTTCATTAAAATCTCCTATCACAAACCAAGGTCCATTTTTTGTTCTTGAGAATCGCGTAAGACGTTCACAAACTTGATCTCTTCGTTCTTGTACAGGATCCCCATAAAGAAATGTCATATAAACTTTTATTCCATCAATGACTGCCTCAATGTCAATCATTATGTTATTTGAAAATAAAACATTAACTTGAAATCCACCCATAAAAATAAAGCTAAACCCCCGCTGAGACCAAGTGGATCAACGGTAAACAAATGATCAAATCCTAAGTCCGCCTGAATGTTTTGCAACAGCAGCCTCCTGTTCTTCATTTCAGAAAAGGAACACAAGTCCTGGACGATGCTTCTGACACATCTCCGTAAGGCGTCAAACAGTGAGGTTGCTCCCTATCCCTCGACAGTTCCAACTGAGTGTCTTCATGCATAATTGTGGGATGAGTTTTTGGAACTCATAAAGCCACCATGTCGAGAAGAACTTTCTGAGACTTT
>OVBX01004890.1:0-13863 GCA_900406325.1 Erucastrum elatum
TATCTTCTCTTATCTTAGTCACTCACTCTCCTCCAGCTTCTCGTAATCTCTCTTTTCTCGTAATCTCCCAACTCAGCTTCGATGATCTAACCGTCAGTGGGTCCAGCTTTGTTTTGTAACAAACTCTACCGCCAGCTCATATTTCAACTGAGCTGAGCTTAATGAAACTGATTTGGCCCACCAGTCTTCTGCTTCTCTTGTTTGCAACATTCCGTGCAAAACTACATAGCCCAAAAGCCCAATTACTTAAAACGACAGCATATCCAACAAATCTCCACCTTGTCGATTAGGTCATTCAAACCTAATGTTTTCTCTCGAATACTGTTCATCATCTGAAACACCAAACAATGTCAGACATCCACAGAACAGTCTTACCGGCTCAAATAGCAACTACAAATCAGATGAGACTCCATTTCTCATTCCCAAAGAACCCATCATAAGCCCTGACCCTTTTCTCTTTAACACAGAGCATGTTAGATCTCCAGCTCTCACACTTCCATATGATTTCAAACTGCCAGAAACCCCTCAACCTCCTCCTAATGTTGAACCCGAAGAGCAGACGACTCTGAACCCATCTAAACCAACTGAAACCCCACCTCACAGACAAGCCAATCTCGAGTACTGTAAGTGAACATATTTACTGACGCTAGAATCTCTCTAACAAGTAGAACTGATACTCGTTTTTGTTCCAGTTAACGAGCATCTGAACATCTTCTGAGGGACTCCAATAACACCTGCGTAAGATTCCCAACTCTACAGATTCCCTTTTGTTAGTTAACCTCGTTGTTTGACCAAGAACAAGTAACTAGCAAAAAAATTGCTCTCTGCTGAAACATGTACTCCTTTTGATGAGACGACGTAACAACTATGCCATCTCAGAGTCCTTCGATACCAGATCAGGTGGTAACCCTCAGCATTACGAGGCACTTCTCAAATCCGTTACCATGTAAACTCTTAGTTAACATGTCTGTTGGATTTAGATTAGTGTGAATCATTATGATTTTAACCAACCCAGAATCGACAATATCTCTAATGAAATGAATCTTCCTCGCTATGTGTTTAGTACCGTTTTGGTGAACTTTCTAAGGCAAATCGTACTTTGAGAATCACAATGAAGCTTAAAACTTTCTGAATCAAAACCCAACTTAGAACATAGTTCACTTAACCATAATCCTTCCTTTGTCGCCTCAGAAAATACCATATCCCGGGCTATGCTGTTGACAAAGCAACAACATGCTGCAGTGAAGATTTCCAACTGGCCGTACTACCTCCCACTTGAAAAACATATCCAGTTACTGATCTTCGCTTATCGAGATCAGCAGAGTAGTATGACTCACTGAAACTTTCAATCCCAAAATGTCCTGATTTCGAGAAGTTCAAACACACATCTGTAGCTCCCTAAAGATACCTCAACATCCACTTACTTAACTGCTCCCTAGTGCTGACGACTTAGCTTCATCATGAATCTGCTCACTAAACCAATGGTAAAGACCAAGTCTGGTATTGATCCTACCATCGCATACATCAAGTTTCCAACTGCACTGGCGTAAGGGACATCATCCATTATATTTGCCTGTGTGGCCATTCTTTATCAGTTAAGCTTTTCAACTTGAACTGACAATTCAATGGAGTTACAAGTGGTTTACAGAATTCAATTCCAAAAGTTCTTAAAATCTGTTTCACATAAAGTTCTTAAAATCTTTTTCACATACTTTCCTTGAGTCTGCTTCAGCTCTCCCTTCTTTCTATCTCGGATAATATCCATTCCAAGTAAGTATCCTTGCTGCTGGACCAAGATATTTCATCAAAATTATGTCTTCAAATCTTTTTTAAGCCTCCACACTTCCTTCTTACTTTTTGCTGCTATGAGCATGTCATCGACATAGAGTAGAAGATAGACACAATCCCCTAAACTATCTTTCTTTGAGTAAACATGTGGATCCTTCACACATCTAATAAAACTAATAGCCATCATGAACAAATCAAACCTCAAATTCCAATGTCTAGGTGACTGCATCAATCCATACGACAACTTCTTCAGGAGACACACCTTTCTTTCATCACCTTTCTTTATGAAACCCTCACATTGTTCCATATGGATTGTCTCGTCTAGGTTTCCATGTAGAAACGTCTTTTCACATCTGTTTGTTCCAACTCAGCATCAAAGTTGACAAAATACGACATAATGATTCGTATCGAGACATACTTCACCATTTGTTCCAATTCAGCATCAAAGTTGACAACATACAACATAATAATTCGTATAGAGACATGCTTCACCCATTTATTCCAATTCAGCATCAAAGTTGACAACATACGACAGAATGATTCGTATAGAGCCATGCTTAACGACTGGCACAAATATCTTGTTGAAATCAACCCCTTCAACTTGCGTATCATCTTTGACCACAAAAACATGACTTGTACCTTGGATCTTCCACTCCTAGTATCTCTTCCTTATACTTATACATCCATTTGCAACCAATGATTATTTGTCACAGAGGTCTCTCAACAATGTCTCACGTAGCATTCTTATCAAGTAACTCCTTCTCTTCTCTCATGGAAGCATTCCATTTTTCCAGTCTTTGTGCTTCCTAGCTTCAGCATACGTATGAGGTTTCATTAACCTCAATTTCTGCAGCACTTGTCAATGAATATGCAAAAAAATATCCACTTTCAAAGATAGCATGAGGTTTAATCTGCCTTCTCACTCGATCTCAAGTCAGCGTATAATCATTCAGTGAAGCTCTGGTGTTCCCTACTTCTTGATATGTTTCTTATTCTTCTTCTTCAGAATCAGTGCTACCTTCCTTGTTTAAGATTTCTCCACCTTCACCAGTGTGACCTGATCCTGAAGTCGAGCCAAATTCAACAATAGAGCCTCCCAAGTAGAGTCTCCCCAAGTAGGTCTTTGAATTAGATCATCCTTAAAAGTTACTCGCTTAGACTTAGAAGAACCTTCAACTTCCTTTCCCTTGTACTTCATGTACAGTTTGTCTTCATCAAACACCACATTTCTGCTTATTGTAGACTTCTCATCTTATGGTAACCAGACTCGATAACCTTTTGTTCCATGTGGCTAACCCACGAAGATGCCTTTTAGAGCTCTATGACTCATCTTTCTCCTGAACCGTGTGCACATAAGCAACACAACCAAACCTTATTAGATGACTGAACTCCACATTCACACCAGACAAAACTTACTCTGAATCTTAAACTCAATCAAAGCATTTGGAGTTATGTTAATCAGATAGACAGCTGTTGAAGCTGCTTCAGCCCATAACTTATTTTCTAGACCTGACTCAGCCAACATACAGCGAACCTTGTCAGCAATGGTTCTGTTCATCTTTCTACCACTCCATTATGTTGCGGAGTGTAAGTACAAGTCTTATGTCGTTTGATTCTAGCTTCTTTGCACATCTTGTCCACTATGTTGTTGCAGAACTCAAGCTGATTGTCCGTTCTCAGACACTTAATATTCTTTCCGATTTGAGTTTCAACCAGCTTCTTCCACTCTGATTTGTTCTCAAAAACTTCATCCTTAGATCGTAGAAACCTGATTCAAAACTTCTTTGAGAAGTCATCAATCAGCATGAGAAATACTTACAACCTGACAAGCTTTCTTCATTAGATACAGACCCCCACATATCACTATGAACATAACCAAGAATCTCCTTAGTCACATGCTTAGCACTCTAAAAAGGAAACTTATGAGTTTTACCAAGAACACACACTTCACAGAAGTCCAAAATGCGAACTTCTTTTTTTCTTTAGACCAAAACATTCAAATTCTTTAAACTCGTGTGACCAAGCCTTGAGTGCCAATGATTCGTGAGATTCACATTGGTTCTAGTCACATTGGCTTTAGCTTTAGCTACTGAACTTTGTAAATAGTACAAGCCGTCTTTATAATCCCCAGAAAACACCTTCTTGCCATCACTAGTATACTTACATCCATCCTTCTCCATTTTTCCGTATGATGTCAAGTTTCTTACCATAGATGGCATGTATTTTACACCAGTCAGGACCACAGTAGACTGATCGAGATCAACAATCTTCAGCTTACGGATGCTTTTCACCTCACTGATAGCATTGTTTCCCATTAGTACATTGCTCCTTCAAACTCCTCTAAATCGAATAGAACTTCTTTGTTAGGCGCGATGTAAAAGTGCAGCCTGAATCAAGAACCCATTCTTCTTTAGTATCTTGCATAATTGATGTTAATATCATAGGAAATTCTTTTTCATGAGCAAGATTTGTGGATTTTGAAGCTCTGTGTTCTTTCCTTTTGGGGCAGTCACACTTAAAGTGACCTTCTTTTCTACACACCCAACACGATATCTAGCCTTATTCCGAGTCTTGCCTCTAGACTTAGATCGATTTCCTTTACTCTTTGATATGTTATTTCCTTGATTGTTTGATCGTTTGTCTGATCTTCCTCTTGAGACTGTTGACCCTTCTGCATTTGACTTTGGACGCATGTTCAAACTTTTCTCCTTAAGTTCAACTTCCTTAGCATATACAGAGGCCGTCACTTCCTTAGCATATACTTTAGAGTATGAACCCGTGAATCGTACTGCGGACGTACACTGGTTAGGATCTGTATCGCTTGATCCTCAACTGATACATTTGTGTTTATACTTAGCAAGATCATCTACCAGCTTTAGAAATTTATCAAGCTTTTCCTCAATGTTCTTATGCTCCTGTATCTTCTCTGATCGTAGTCAAGCACTCTCCTCTAGCTTCTCGTAATCTCTCTCTCTCTCTTTCCCTATATATATATATCTACTCTGTTTTGATAAGAAAGAGAACGATTAAACGGCAAGTGGTTCCAGTTTCGTTTTGTAACAAACACTACCGCCAGCTCAGATTTCAATTGGGCTGAACTTAATGAAACTGATTTTGTCCACCAGTCTTCTACTCTCTTGTTTGCAACAACCGTGCAAAACCACAAAGTCCAGTAAGCCCAATGACTTAAGATGACACCGTATCCAACATTTTCTTTTGTTTCTCTCTCTCGGTGTGTTGCAACTGCGCTGATATCCTGTGAGTTGGAGGAAGGGGCGGACGGAGGTGGATGGATATGGGTTCCTGTGCACCTTACTATTTTTTTTTTTGCTTAAATAACTTGGTTTATCCACTAAACTAATTTTATAATTATGAAAAATATTAAATGGTGCCTTCAATCGAATTTAATTTTTGATGTTTTTATCACTGTGCCACCGATAGAATATGTTTCTAGATCCGCCCATGGTTGGAGGATGGTTTTAAGACTTGTTTGAAGCTTGTCAATCTCCTGATGAACCAGAGTATGGGTTTAAAATGTGGCGTTCAAGGGGAAGCTTCTTTACTCACTTATTTTCAGTTTTATTTTATGTTTCCCTACAATTTGTCAACTCTCTTCGTAGAATAGCTTTTTATATCATCTACTTTTTTATACTCACATCATCTTTCTTTCGTGTTCATTGGTTCTAATTATCAGTGACTCATGTGTTATATGTATCTCTTGGGTAGTATTTTCCTGTTTCAGTTTTCCATATCTTGTGTAATGTTTTGACTTTCCTAAATGATATTTTACTTCAATCTTCTTTATTCAGTCATGGGATTTCTGGTTTTGGAGTCAAATGTGGTTGATAAAAATGGTAGAGCTTTTAAAGTAATCTATTTGCCTATTGAATTTGCCAACTAACAACATATGAATTGATCATCAGAATTTAGCTTTAAAAGTAATCTTATGTCAATGTTTTCCATTTATTAGTGTATCTTTTTGAATTTGGTTATAGATAAGTAGATTTGTGTTTATGGCTAGATTAGTATTTAAGACATTTAATAGTTTACTGCTTCAGTTTTCAGTTTCTTTTAATATTTGGACCGCCTTTAAATGTTTCTCTCCTTTTACCTTCTTAACACAATTATTGGACGTTTTTGGTTTCTTCATGGCTATGAAACACGAGGTCGTTAGTAAATGATACTTTTGAATTTAATCTCTATTTTCCTCTAAAATACATAAATTTCGATCTTCGGAACTTAGACTTTAAAGTATATTTTATATTTCACATTATCTATGTTTCTGGTTAATGTGGTTTTAACTTTGTAATATGTGTAACCATCTTTTGATTCAGATGGTTTCCTTGGTCAAAGTTATTCGAAATAAGCACACTGGTTTGTCTGAAGGCAATGGCTTTGTGGAGTGTCCTTCGCCCGATGTGGCTGATAATGTTTTGAAGAAGTTTAACGGAACATTTATGCCGAATATATATAGGCCTTTCCGTTTAAATTGGGCTATTTTTAGCTTCGACTAGGAGAAAGAACATGATCTCTCTATTTTTGTGGGCAATTTGGCACCACATGTCTCTGATTCTCTATTTTACAACATCTTCTCTGAGATCTATCCATCGGTTAAAGCTGCACGAGTTGTCATAGATTCATATACTGGTATATCGAAGGGTTTCGGTTTTGTGAGGTTTAAAGATGTAAACGAGAAAACCAATGAAATGAGAGAAATGCATTGCGTAAAGTGTTCTAACAGACCTATGTGAATAGGTCCATCAATACCTAGGGAGACAATAAGTTTTCCACAACAATGTTCTTTTCTTTTGACTTTTCAATCTATTTATTTCTATTTAGTTGTAGTTTTGTGTTTGGTTTATTCCTAGGAAGGACAACTGGATCTATAATGTTAAAATTAACTGAAACTAATATGTCGTATATGGCAGGAATGTACATGAAAAATGGTGCAGTTACGCATCCTGCTGGGGATGCAACATTAATTTATTATTTTCCTTTGTGCTTTTTCTCCCTCTCATGTGAATGTTATAGATAAGTTCAGATTTGTTTTGTTGGTTTCCTATAAATCTATGTTTATATTATAGATATTTGTTGGAGGACTTGACTCCAGTGTCACTAACGAAGTCTAAAGCAACCTTTCTCTGCGTATGGGGAAATAGTTTCTGTCAATATTCCTCTAGACAAAGGATGTGGATTGGTTCAGTTTCCCATTTAGTCTCTGTCAATATTCCTATAGAAAAAGATAGTGAACCTGATTTAAGTAATTATGTAGATGTTTCTTTGTCACCATCTCGCTGTAGTGATATATGATAATTTGCTTCCAGACAAAATGCAAAGGAGGCTTTGAAGAAACTAAATGAGACTGTAATTGGAACCCGTGCAATTCGGCTTTCTTGGGGACAAAAGAAGCTGGAAAATCCAAAATGTTCTCTTTTCTATTATAAAGATTTTCTCTATGTTAGTACACTTATGTGATCCCAGTATGATAGGAACTTTGTTTCCGGTTTAAATCATTCAAGTTTCACTGATAATATTTTATAAGGCTGTGTATTTCGTTTGTTTTTTTTTTCTAAATCTTGATCTCCTTATGCATTAGTTAAAAAATGATATAAAAATTCCCTTTTTAATATAGCTAAAAGTGTTTTTTTTCTGGCACTAAGGTTTCAATCAAGAGATAAATCATCTTTGATCTTAATGGTCTTTTATTGTGTTTCAGCCTAGATATAACTATGGAAACCAATGGTCTGGGGCATACTATAGAGGACAGCATTACAATGGGTATGGATACATGGTACAATAACCTCATGACCAGAGAATGTATGTAGTTGCACCTTATGGAGGGTATCATGTATATGGTGATACCCAGCAACAAGTTAGCCGAGGAAATTAACCTGAGTACATATAGACATGCAAAACTCACTCAACTATAGGTGATGACCGGAGGGGTAAGAAAACAAAAAAGCGACTCACATTTTGTATATCCTTATAATTTATGGTTTATCGTGTAGTGGGAAAATGAGTTTTGATGAAAACTGTAGCAATAATTTAAGAAAGACATGGATTTGGTTTGTTGATTTGAATTTTTCTTGATGTTCATTTTACAATGGAACTTGTTAAACATAAGGATGAAGTGGGTTGCACTATTTGATTATTTTGTTTCCTTTTTGTTTCTTTTATTGAAAAAAATGTTTCATTTAAGTCAATGTATGGATTGAATTTGAACAATCAGGTTAAACTTATTGTTGCTTTGGAGGAAATAATCAACATCAAAGATCCAAGGGAAACACAGAACCATCTTCTTTTCTTTTTAATGCCAGTATGCTGAAAAACTATGGAGGGCACTTGTATTTAAACTGTTAGGATCAAAGTACACGGCTTCTTGGAGTTCTTTATTGGATATCCACTATGTTCCTTCTTCACTATACTTTCCCATTATCGACGCTCGATATAGAGGGAGAGAAATGGTAGAGAGCATGGGGGAGCAACACAACACTGCCTCACAAATGGTTCAGTACAATGACAGGGATACATGGCGACCTGGTTTGTTGCAAGGGGCTTAGGGTAGAAACACTGCTGATTTCTATCAGATTTTGTCATAAAAAAATTGATAACAAGGTCACATTTATTGTAACAATGTTTTTTAGCTGAAATAAACGTTACATTCCTTCAAAAAACGAAATCCAACATTATAACTTCCAGTTATAGTAAAATGAACTTGGTATGTTTTAGGGTATCAATATGTTTATTTCTATTTAGTTTTAGTTTTGTTTTCAGTTTATTCCTAGGAAGACAACTGGATCTATCACGATCACAGGCTTGTCCAGAGGCAAGTACTTAGTTCTCTCTGGACTGAAGGATTTCAATGGCAAACTTGAGTTTTTCAATGCGGATATAGACTCAAGACTAAAGAAACTTGTGTACACTTGAAGGCCAAAAATGTCATATTGGACCAAACTAAAAAGCACAATGATATTACCATGTTTCTCTTGTTCTACTTTGCAGAAAATGCTTATTGTTTTCTTTTATTTATCTCTCGGTGTGTTGCAACTGCGCTGATATCCCAGGAGTTGGAATGGTTTTAAGAACGGGTGTGACGCGTGTCCATCTCGTGAGGAACCAGATAATGGGTCTAAAATGTGGCGTTCAAGGGGAAGCTTCTTCGCAGCTTATTTTCAGTTTTTTTTTTTTAAATATACTTCATTTTGTTCAAACGGGTAATAAAAAAAAGAACGCCCTAGTAGTATATGAGTGTTGAGATAAGCTTGAATAAAGCTTGAGAATCAAGTAATTATAATCCTATTTAGTTTGAGATCTTTAGAGATAACGATGAATGTATTTGGTCGTTATCTAAATACAAGTAGGGTTAGGATATCTATAACCTTATATAGAGCAATGTCGAGTTATGATGTTGCGTGTGGGAATTATTGTGTAAGGCTTGAAGAGCTTATGTTCGAGTGAGTTTTCCTGAGCAATAAAAGAAGAGTTTTCTTATCTTGAATCCTTATACTAATCATACGCAATATTGTGGTATCAGAGCTTGAGGTTGAGATACGATGAGTGATCTTAAAGGTGATGGCAAAGACACAAACAGCAACAGGGAAAGGAGTAACCTCTTACATGAAGTGTTCTATACTGAATTCGACCAACTAAACCGTATGGTCCATGAGAATGAGAATTCTTCTAAAGGTGCATAAGGTTTTGGAGATTGTAGAAACTGAGGTGGAGAATGATGATAAGAACGACATGGTGATGGCGTTACTACTTCAATCAATACCTGAGACCCGCATCTTACAAGTGGGAGAGCTAAATAAGGCGAAGAAAGTTAGTGATGCAATCAAGACCAGACATGTTGGTGCAGAGAGAGTAAAGGAGGCTCGATTGCAGACTCTAATGGCGGAGTTTGATCGTCTGAAGATGAAAGATACCGAGAAGATAGATGATTTTGTCGGAAGACTAGCTGAGATAACATCAAAATCTGCTGCTTTGGGAGAATAAATTGGTGAACCTAAATTGGTTAAGAAGTTTCTGAAGTGTCTTCCACGAAGCAAGTTCATTCATATGGTGGCTGCGTTGGAGCAGGTATTGGATCTCAATACAACGAGTTTTGAGGATATTGTGGGGCGTCTTAAAGCATATGAGGAGCGTATTTCAGAGGACGATGATGATCAGGAAGATCAGGGAAAGTTAATGTATGCAAATATGGATGCTCAATCAAACCGAGGGAACTTGGAATCACAGTCAAACCGTGGTTTTAATGGTGACAACAGAAACAGAGGTAGTGGAGGAAGGTATCAAAACAGAGGACGAGGTCGAGGAAGATACCAAGCACCACGTCATGCATCCCGTATCACCTGTTATAGGTGTGATAAGGTAGGTCACTATGCGAGTGATTGTCCTGATCGACTTTTGAAGCTTCAGGAGACACAGGAAGCTGAGAAAGACGATACTCAAGAAGCTGAAGATCTCATGCTTAGTGAGATAGTGTCCTAATACGAAGATGCAGTGGAGCTTATGCTAAACAAGGTAGTATTCCTCAACGAGGAAAAGGTGGTGCCAAGCAAATACGAAGCAATAAATGGAGATGACATTTGGTACCTCGACAATGGAGCCAGTAATCACATGAGTGGAGACAGGAGGTACTTCTCTAAGATTGATGAAGACATTACTGGAAAGGTCAGATTCGGAGACGATTCTCGCATTGATATTAAGGGAAAAGGATATATCGAGTTTGTAGACAGAAACAGAGAACCAAGGAAGATCGTCGATGTTTATTACATTCCTGGTCTAAAGAGCAACATCATCTCTTTAGGACAAGCGATGGAGTCGGGATGCGAAGTAAGGATGAAGGATGAGAATCTTACAATGTACGATCGTGCTGGGAAACTAATTGCTAAAGCCGTTAGGTCGAGAAACAGACTGTACAAAGTCCGAATGCAGATAAGAGAGACGATGAGCCTACTCACAATGACAACTAGTGAATCTATCAGGTGGCATTAAGGCTTGGACACATAAACTTTGAAACAATGAGGGTAATGGTTGACTGAGGGCTAGTTACTAGGGTTCCTAAGTTCAGTATTGAGAAGAACATTTGTGGGTCATGCTTGCTTGGAAAGCAAGTAAGCCAAAGCTTTCCTCAAGCTACCACATACAGAGCTGAGAAGGTGTTGGAGCTTATACATGCTGATTTGTGTGGTCCTATAACGCCAACTACAGGTGGTGGAAACAAATATATCTTCGTCCTAATTGATGATTGCTCTAGATACATGTGGACTATGCTTCTAAAGGAGAAAAGTGATGCGTTTAGCAAGTTCAAGGTCTTTAAGGCTCGAGTGGAACAAGAGACAAAGGCAAGGATACAGACTTTGAGAACTGACAGAGGAGGAGAGTTTGTGTCATCAGAGTTCAACGCCTACTGCAACAATACAGGAATCAGAAGACATCTCACTGCGCCTTATAGTCCACAACAGAACGGGGTAGTAGAAAGACGCAACAGGACGATGATGGAGATGACTAGAAGCTGTCTGAAGCACATGTCTGTACCAAACTACTTGTGGGGAGAAGGCATCAGACATACAACTTACTTGTTGAATCGCATTGCTACAAGAACATTAAAGGATCTCACGCCGTATGAAGTGTTCCGAGGAAGAAAGCCGAATTTCTCTCACCTAAGAACGCTTGGATGCATCTGCTACGCTAAGATAGACTCACAGTTCCTAAGGAAGTTGGATGAAAGGTCACGTGTGTTAGTTCACCTTGGGACAGAACCGGGAACAAAGGCTTACCGGTTATTTGATCCTAAAACTCAGAGGGTTGTTGTCAGCAGAGATGTTGTCTTTGACAAGACAAAATGGTGGAACTGGATAAGGGATAACTCAGAAAGAAATCAGTCTGGAAGTTTCAAGGTTACAGTAGGAGTCTCTGGTGAGTTCGAGAACAGAGATACTGAACAAAGTGAGATCGAAAGCTCGTCTTCAGCGGTCACGGTGGAGGAAATTGAGGCACCGTCTGATGATGAGGAAGACGATGAAGCTGGTCAGACCCTGAGACGATCAGAAAGACAACGATCAAAGCCAAAATATTTGGATGNATGTGCTAGTAGCAGAAGACGAGGGAGAAAGATTACTTTTGACGTTGAATGATGAACCAAGGAATTTTGAGGAAGCAAAGGAGCTCAGAGAGTGGGTTTTGGCATGTGAGGATGAGATATGTTCAATCACTAAGCTGGATTGCTGGAGTTTTGTGGATCTTCCACTGGGAGTAAAGCCGATAGGTTTGAAATGGGTTTTCAAGATCAAGAGAAATGCTGGCAGAAGTATCAACAAATACAAGGCTCGTTTAGTAGCAAAAGGATATGTGCAACAACATGGTATAGATTATGAAGAAGTGTTTGCGCCAGTTGCGAGAATTGAAACACTTCGCTTACTGATCAGCCTTGCTGCCTCGAGGGGATGGGAGATTCATCATCTCGATGTCAAAAATGCATTCCTGCACGGAGAGCTAAAAGAAACCGTGTATGTGACACAGCCGGATGGTTTTGAGGTCAAGAGAAGTGAAATTAAAGTTTATAGGTTGAGGAAGGCGTTGTACGGTCTCAAGCAGGCGCCACGAGCATGGAACTATAAGCTTAATAAAATTCTGGTCGGTTTACGGTTTGTTCGATGCTTAAAGGAGCCCAGTGTGTATCAGAGAACAGCAAGTGGAGATCTCCTTGTTGTTGATGTGTACGTGGACGACTTGTTTGTCACAGGAACAAGTTTGAATCAGATTATAAAGAGTTTAAACTAGAGATGGCATTGAAGTTCGACATGAGTGATCTAGGTAGACTCACCTACTATTTGGGAATTGAAGTAACACAACACGCTGAAGGTATCTCCCTGTGTCAAAACCGATATGCATTAAGAATATTGGAGGAAGCTGGAATGGAGCAATGCAACTCGGTTCAGACTCCAATGGAGATGGGACTTAAATTGGCTAAGTCGACAAGGAGAAAGACATTGATGCAATTAGCTACCAAAAGGTGATCGGATGTTTTCGATATTTGTTACACACCAGGCCAGACCTGTCTTATTGCATTGGTGTTCTCAGCAGATATATGGCAAGTCCTAAGGAGTCACACGGAGTGGCAGTAAAACAATGCTTACGATACTTGCAGGGAACTACTACGCTTGGTTTTAACTTCACAAGATCAAGGTCTGAGACATTGAAATTAGTTGGCTATAGTGATAGCAGGTACAATACGGATCTTGATGATGGAAGGAGCGTAATAGAACACATCTTCTACCTTGGCAAGAGTCCCATCACATGGTGCTCTGAAAAGCAGGATACAGTGGCACTATCCTCCTGTGAAGCATATTTTATGGCAGCAATGGAAGCAGCAAGACAAGCAATCTGGTTGCAAGACCTTCTTGGAGACATCACTGGACACCTTCTTGGAGACATCACTGGACAACTCTACAACAAGACTACCATTCGCATAGACAACCGTTCAGCCATTGCTCTCTCAAAGAATCATGTTTTTCATGGGCGTAGCAAGCATATACATTCAAAGTATCATTTTATCCGTGAATTTGTGAATGTGTTGAAAGAGAGCTGTTGGAAGTCGAGCACGTGCCTGGGAATGAACAAGCTGCAGACATCTTTACTAAGGCATTGGGAAGAGTCAAGTACAAGGAGATGAGGGACTTAATGGGAGTTCATGATTTGAAGAAAATGGAGGTCAAGCTTAAGGGGGATACTGTTGAGATAAGCTTGAATAAAGCTTGAGAATCAAGTAATCCTAATCCTAGTTAGTTTGAGATCTTTAGAGATAAAGATGAATGTATTTAGGAGTTATCTAAATACAAGTAGGGTTAGGATATCTATAGCCTTATATATAGCAATGTCAAGTTATGATGTTGCGTGTGGGAATTATTGTGTAAGGCTTGAAGAGCTTAAGTTTGAGTGAGTTTTCTTGAGCAATAAATTAAAGCAGAGTTATTTCTTATCTTGAATCATTATACTAATCATACGCAATAATGAGGACAACACATAACTTCGTGGCCTAGAAATTAAAAGCCAAGAACGTTTAAAAAGGGT
>OVBX01004893.1:0-13858 GCA_900406325.1 Erucastrum elatum
GCGTTTGACCAAAATGTGTCAGAAATTTGACTTTTCCCAGACGACTTCCGTGGAAGTCGTCCACGAGAAAAGAAAAAAATCAATATTTTATTATAACCATACGACTTCCACGGGAGTCGTCTCAGGTTAGTTTTGGAGTTTGAAAATTAAAACAAAAAAAGTTTTTTTTTNTTTTTCAGACGACTTCTGTGGAAGACGTCTAAACGGACGACTTCCATGGAAGTCGTCCAAGATTATCGAGGTTTGACCAAAATCTCGGAATAAAATCTACCGGACGACTTCCATGGAAGTCGTCTAGAAAAATTTTTTTTTTTGTTTTGATTTTCAAACTCCAAAACTAACCTGAGACGACTTCCGTGGAAGTCGTCTGGTTATAATAAAATATTGTTTTTTTACTTTTCTCGCAGACGACTTCCACGGAAGTCGTCTAGAAAAGTCAAATTTCTGACACATTTCGGTCAAACGCAAAACTAACCTCTTTATCTCAGACGACTTCCACGGAAGTCGTCTGGGATTTTATTTTCAACAAAGAAAGTCGGACGACTTCTATGTAAGTCGTCCAACAAAACACATTTTAAAAGTCAATTGCAAAACTAACCTCTGCTTTGACCAGACGACTTCCACAGAAGTCGTCTAGATCCAGACGACTTCCACGGAAGTCGTCTGGACGAACAGATCTGGAAAATAACTCGATATCCTACCTTAAACTTGGGAGATAACTTTCTTTGCTCCCAGAAGTCTTATCCAAGCACCCAGAAGCTCAAAAGAAAGTGACCCAACGAGAATTGTGAGCTTCAATGGCTTAATGGACCATACAAATTTTAGAATCAAAATCTATGGTTTTTATGGTTGAATATGGAGAGAAAGTGAAAGATAAGTTGGTTTTAGTTGATAGAAATGAAGAAAGAAGTAGTGTTTAATCGATTTATGAGCATTAAGAGCTTCAAAGTGGTTGTTCATGGTGGTTGGTGTATTGATGGCAATGGCAATCTTGTAAATAAGTGAAGAAGATGAGGTTGTGAGAGTAAAAGTGTATTTTTCAAAAAAAAAAAAAATCAATGGCATTTTCGTGAATATTGTGAACTTCTGGGGTGAATAGGTCAAACACAATTTCCAAAAAAAATCAGAGGTTAGATTTAGGTTTGACTTCAAGTTTTGAATCATGTGTGCAAAACTCCCAAAATGTTTTAAATCGTAAAAATTGCATATTAAACCATCAAACTGATTGTTGACAAAAAGAAACCCCATCAAATTGATTGAAGTTAGCATTTAAAAATACATATTCAATACTTAAAACTTCGAACAATACAACTAACTTTAATAACATATTAAACCTTTTATCTAACTCAGCTGTTCCATACATTGATATATATTATAATTTTAAAGGGATTTTTTCGCCATGATATAAGTTTGATTTTTTCGTATGTTTCAAATCTTTATGAGTAATTATACTCCCACTTCCCACTGTTTCAAGAAGATGCATGTTCTAGAGAAAAATGTTTCAATAAGATACATTTTCATATTTTCAATGCAATTTTGTCAAATAATAATAATGAAAAATTGTGAAATTTAAAAATATTAATTGCATCTTGTACAGTTTTATTGGTTTAAAAATATAGGAAATGTAAAATTACAGATAATTATGCATTTATAATTAAGTTTAATTTTTTTTATTAAGAAGTGTGAAAATTCGAAAATTGGTATCATTTTGAATAGAGGGAGGATATTTTGTAAAGACATTTATGCACTGTAAAAGTCTATTAAAAAGTTTATATAATTGAAACAACATTTAATCTGTGTGGTCGTGTAGATCTGATAGAAACAAAAAAAACATAAATGGATTATATGAACATTTATTTGTTGGTCCCAGTGAAAAAGCTGTTAGATCACACACTTCAATTTGGAAATGAATAATTAACAAAAATCTGTTGGAAAATCTCTACGTATATCCATATATGTTTTTATTGAGTCAACTATTTTTAAACAAATCAGAATGATTTCATAACAAGATGTATACGAAAATAAAGCTATATAATATTAAGAAAATTGAATAAAATTTACATAAAATTTATTTAATTAAGAATCATAATTTTATGTTATAGTTGAAATATATAGAGCATAAGAGTATCTTGTAAAATGTAATTAATACAATATATATATGAACACAAAAATGCATTCATATTTCTATATGTTATTAACATCAATTACTTTTGTATGCACTAATTTACAATCTAATAAAATATTATATAATAATTCAATAATAGTCACTACATAATATATATATATATATATATAGTGTTTGAAAATAATTATATTGTTCAATAAATATAATAACAACAATTATGAAATTTTTAAAAATATATATTATCTGAAGATAAATATTTAACAGTAATTGTAAACAATAAATTAAATTAAATTTGATAATATGAACCAAATTATTAGCAAGATAAATTACAGAAAACAATTATAATAATAGTAATAAGACACCTAAAGTAAATGTTATACAAGTAAAACTATCTCTTAATACTAACCAACATTCAATTATTTTTTTTTTAAATTAAATAAATTTAAAATAAAATGTGATGTTGCCCAAATTATGATACAGTATAATTTAAAATCACAAAATATCGAGGATGATTGATTGAATTATATATAAAAGTTATCTATAAATTACCAATTATATTTTAAATTAGTTTATAAATTTTAACAACAAAAATAAAAAATGATTGTAAAACCCTAATTTACTAAAATGGAGATTAGTTTTCCACAAATTTTGCTATCACTTTTCAAAGGTACCCATAATGGATAATCATTTTCATAAATATTTTAGATTTGAGATAAAATATTAAATTAATTATCCTAAATCATTTATAAATATTTAAAAATTATTTATAAGTTACAAAGAATTTTATAAACCCAACTTCACCCACTAAATAATAAACTCTAAACAATAATCTTTAAACTTTTTTTTATCGGATGTCCCCGAAGAGACAATAATAATCATTCAATCATACATTTAAATGTTAAAATATGTTTGATTAAGTAAGTTTTTTACAAACTGTAATTAATTTTAAGGTAGAGTAAGCAATTATTAATTAATTAAGTAAACATAAGGTTTTTTTGGAGCTAATTAGGCAGATGCACACAAAGAAGTGGGATACCATTGTTTTGGGGGAAAAAAACGAAGATGGAGGGGAGAGAGATGGGGGGGGGGGGGGGGGGGGGGGGGGGGGGGGGGGGGGGGGGGGGGGGGGGGGGGGGGGGGGGGGGGGGGGGGGGGGGGGGGGGGGGGGGGGGGGGGGGGGGGGGGGGGGGGGGGGGGGGGGGGGGGGGGGGGGGGGGGGGGGGGGGGGGGGGGGGGGGAGGGATGAGGTAGGGGTGAGACGGATCCGGATATCCGGGATATTCGGGATACCCGGATCCGGATTTGTATTCGTCGGATCCGTGATTTCAGTATCCGGATTCGGATTCGTGCCTTTCGGATATCCGAGTTTCGGATATCCGTCTAGATATCATGATATCCGTGAATATCCGGATTCGGATCCGGATCCGTCAAAATAATTAAAAAAATAAAAATATTTTTTAAAATAAAAAATAAATACAAAAAATCTATAAATATTACATAAATTAAATATTTTTATAAAATTTATGAACATATCTTATGCATATAATATTATTAAAATTAAATGTAATATTATAAGACTATTTTTATGTATAAAAATTAATAAATCATCTAAATTTTGTTAATAAATAAAAAATTTAATATTTTTAAAAAAATCAGATCCGGATCCGGATATCCGGACCTAAAAATCTTGATATCCGGATCCGGATCCGAGCGCTCCGGATATCCTATTTTGAGAATGGATCCGGATCGGATCTCGGATCGGATCCGGATCTCGGATGATAATTTCCAGCCCTCAGATATGAATTTTCTTTTTTAAAAAAAATTAAGAAAAATAAATAAATAAATAAAAAATAAACAGAAGCTCGAGCGGTTTTCCAATTATTCACATGGGCGCTTGGGAACTCGTGCTCAGTAATATCGTAATCCCAAACAAATCTTTTTTGTCTGCAAATGTTTGCTAGTACTTTAAACATGTCTGTGAATCCAGAGATTACTAATTTTGTAACACTTTAAAAGTGTATGGTCCAGATCTAGTAAGTGGTCAATATCCCTCCAAATAATTTTCTGTCAACATAGCCCACACCCAGTGGTCAGATCGCCACATGTGGGTTCGAAATTTTCTGTGAACCGTAAACAATATGCTGTCCTCACCACTAGATTTATGGCAGAATAAAAAACGTTTAGGGGGAAAATGATTTTAGGATGACTAAATTATGATTTCCATTACAGCAGCCATCGCCATAGGTAAAGTAGGATCAGGCAAACCTAATTCGTCATGGTAACTTCTGGACAGTAAAAGATAATACATCCCTCGGAACTTGGATATGGCACAAGTTGTTGAAGTAAAGAGATAAAGCCACAGCTTTCCACCGGATGGATGTAAGAGATGGTATGTCAACCTCCTTTTGGTTTGATATTTGGACAGACATGGGAGGCTTCTTCGATTTGGTAAGAGCACTGGGCTGTATAGAAATGGGTATATGAGCTACAGCTTCAGTGGCGTCTTCTATAACTAGCGCAAAAGAACCCATCAGGTCGAAATCTACAACATGATTGAGGTAGCTTTGGAGATCCAAAGGCATTTCCATTCATTTAACCATTTCTACTCGTTGGCTACTTAACCATATGGTTGGCTACTTATACATTTTTACGTATTTCTATTCGTTTAACAATATATTTCTACTCGTTGTCAACCCGAATGTCACTTGTGGCTCAAATCGAATCATACATGACCCATAACCAGATCTTACATGGTCTGTAGCCAATCATACACGGTTGGTAGCCAATCATACACGGTCCATAGCCATCATACACGGCCCAAAGCCGTTCGACCAGTCGGTCCGTCATACGGCCCAACGTCACTCGACATACTTTACGACCCAAAGCCTAAAACGATCATAACATATTTTACGGCCCGAAGCCTAAACACTTTTCATATAAGTTCATTCGCTTAATCTCGTACTTTCCTTACTTAAATTCATTCACGTAACAATGCATTTTCCTTATCTAAGTTTATTCAACTAAATCTATCATTTCCTTATTTATGTTCATTTGCTTAATTTGTTTCCTTTACAGTATTGCATTTAAAATGCCATTAGATTTGGATCTAATCCTACCTTTTCACAAAAAATATTTCATTCAACTTTACAATCAATACACATAATCTAGCATGTCATCCCTTAAGAACACGAAGAACGTTCTTCGATTCCTGAATATTACTCCGAAGAACTAACTTTTCATAACACACATTATTCATCCTACACCCTAGAATATCCAGCTCTAGTTTCCTAAAAAATATGTTAATAGGTTGCCATAAATCGAATCCTCACCTTTGCTGAATCTCAATGATTCGAAAACTTTGAAATTCCTAGTGTTTTCTGGTGATGAACTCCTTAGCTCCTCCCCGCCGGATCCCTCATCTTGGACTTATATCTCTTTTTCTTTAAACACCAAATGCTTAAATTAAATTAAAAGCCCAATGGACAAAATCAGTTACAACCGGAGAGATCCTCTACGGTAAACAACAAAAAAAAAACCAAAACATGATGAAGGATAGATGTGGCTAATGAGAGAAGAGACCCGCAGAGAAGCTTCACTTGTACTCTCCTAAAGCCTGCATTCGAAGGAACAAAGAGAAGTCGAAAACAACGTTGAAGAACCAAACCAATGGGTTTTGATCGCAAGAAATCAGAGAAACTCCATAGAGGATTGAAGATCCGGTGTGAGGGTTGCATTGTGGACTTTGTGAAAAACTGTCAACGCTTGAGACGGTTTAATGTAATGGAGATGAACGGTGACGTTATAGCGATCAGAACTGGTGAATCCACACGCTTGCACAGTAGTTCTTGCGACGAGGAACGAAGTGGGTGGGACCAACATTGTGAAGAATAATCGATGCTTGAGACGGCGTATTGTGATGGAAGCATAGTGGTGAGGTAGTAGAGGGAAGATCTGGAGCATCCACACTCTTGCACAATAGTTGCCGGCAGCGAAGAAAGGGGTGGGAGGACCGTAGGACAGACTATGTGAAGAACCGTCAATGCTGGAGACGGTTTAGTGTGATGGAGACGCAGCAGTGACATAATAGCAAGCATATCAAGCGAGTCCACACTCTTGCACAGTAGAACAGAGACGTTATTGCAGTTAAATAGAACAATGTCAAATCTGAGACAATTCATTGGAGCAGTTGTCGCTTTAAACAAAAGCTTCACAACAGAAGATTCTGCAAACAAGCCAAAGCCCAAAAGATGGCTGTAGGTGTAAGACCCGATCCTGGATTCCTTAATCCAACCGAACCGCAGTCTTACCTAAGATTATCAGTCAGTTCGTTTTGGTTGAGTACGAATCCTAACTCATATTTTTCTAAGTGTTTTACTTTGATTTGAGGTTCATTCAATCTCCATAACAATACACAGCAGAATAAGGGGCAAACGATATCATATATATAAATCAATGTGGTTCATACATAGTATTCATTCGTTCATCATTCAATGCACACTAGACTAGATCATAATAGTTAAGGTTGCAGAATAGGCTACATAAATCCAATGCTACAAAAGACTTGTCTTCCACACACACATCCCATCCACGGCTTGGTTCCTCACGGTTCCTTGGCTTTCCCACGATCACCTTTGCTATCTGGATCCATCACCAAAACACACACAAGCACTTGATTAGATTTATCAACAACAAAACCGATCAATTGCATGGATGGATCCTATCCTAAGTTATCAAACCGTATCAGACCAGAAAGCGGTCATCTCAAATATACATGGAAAAATACAATAAAATTCATGTAAACTCATGATAATTATCAACTAAGAGATTGGCCGAGTCAGATTCCACAGAACCGGTCTCGATCATACTGATCTCGACACTGATTCATCAAACCGGCCACATCTCAATATCCTTAAATACATTCGATCAACACCATTTCAATTCATGATAAATCCTTATAAATACCCATTAGAAAGAATAAATCATCGGATCCCCTCAAGTCCATCATGAACTATGAGATCCGATCATACCTCTCAAACCACGGCCATGGAGGATTCCTCCAAACCGGCCAAGGCCGAGGTTTGTCTTTGTTGAGTCTGAACCCACAGACTCGATCAGAATAGAGATGAAGTAATGTAAATACAAAGACAAGACAGAAATGTTGCTTCCATCACAATCGTCCCCACACACCAGACCGGACTTAGCCGCGGTGAAGGACAATGAATCATGGATAGCATCACTGACCTTTGGAGTTCGTTCTTCAGGAGCCGGCGTCTTCTCCTTCTTCTTATCCTTCTCCAGATCCCTCTGACGAGTTTCCATGCTTTGCCACCGGTTAGTCTTGCTCCGGTAACCCCTTGGTCGGATACTCTTTCTCACAGACCGTCTCTCTCTTTCTCTCTGTTTCTCTCTATTACGATTTTGCCAGGGCTTCGCCTCTGTTTTCTGATGCCAATTTCGAAGTCAGAGACCCTCTATTTATGGAGATATCGATCGCCAAATCCTTTTAGGCGAACCGGTATGAAGAGAGAGAGAACAGACCGAACGGTTGCCCTTGGCACCGTTTCGCGAATATCCGACTAACTGTCCCTTTGGGACAGTTCCTAGGCACGGAGGGAACATTCCCTTACCCTGTGGGACATCCACTACAAGAAATATGATTATTAATAGCACCTGAAAAACGCTATCATATCGTTTTCATAGCGTTTCGAAGAACGCCGTGACAGCCGCAGCTATAATAGACCCCCATCCTATCGTAGCGGTTTTCGCGTGCTGTAAAAATTAAGAGATGTTATAGCGTTACTCCAATGCTATATTATACTTATTTACAGCGCGCTATTTAAGCTATAAAAATTGTTGTTGTGGCATTTTTCGTGTGCCGTAAAATATTTTCTTATGACATTTTTATTATGCCATGGAATACTTTTTCGTAACTCATTTTTTTCTAGATTTGTGAACATATAATAGCAATTTTCGTGTGCTGTTGACATAAAAAATATTTTGTTAAAAAATAAAGGGAAAATTTCAAAACTACACTTTGTTTGGTACCACAATTCAATTTTACCACCATTCTAAGAACATTTTCACAAATACACTTTTCATTAATGAGCAAATTACAATGATACCCTTATCTTATCTTTTCACCGTACGTTTCTCTTCCTCCCCGTCCAGATCCATCATATCTCTCTCCTCCGTCGAAATCCACCACCTCCCTCCGACGAGATTCGTCGACTCTCTCAAGCAGTCGGCGACAGAAGGATTACAGAGATTCGTCGACTCTCTCAACGAGTCCTCCAACAGCAATCCAAACCGTGTCGGTGGTCCCACCAACCCTCTCCTCACTGATACCGCTCTCACCACCGTCATCGTCAAGACCAACGGCTCCTTCGGGTATTTCTTGTCTAATTCTCTCGGGAGGTGGCAGAATCGTAACGGTAGTGCTGAGTGTGGGTTGAAGGCCTATAAAACCATCGCCACCAGTCTGACAGATAAGTAAGATTCATTTTTGATTGATCGTATATTTGCCAAGTGATCAAATTATCAATTAGGATAAGTAAATGAGGTTACGTATTGAAAGTTTTTTCCCTGGTGTGGAGTGTTTATATATGTTGCTAGATTCATGTTGTGTGTTTCATTGTTAGAGTACTTACATGTTTGATATCTCGTTGCAAGTATTTACTCTGTTTGTGAAATCATGTGGTCAATTAACGTAACTTGTTACCTTTTAAGCACTGAAAGTTTTGTCCTTTTATGTTGCCAGATTCATGCCTTGCTGTATGTGTTCATTGTGAGATTACTCTGTTTGAGAGATCATGTGGTAAATTATCATAACTAAAAGAGGTTCCTTTTTCTAATGTGCATTGAAAGTTTTGCCCTTTGTGAATAATACGTGTAGTTTCTGTTTGCGTATGTGAAAGTGTTTGTTTATGTTTGCTAGATTCATGTTTTGAAGTGTGTGTTCATTGTGAGATTAATTACACGTTGATTGATTTTTGTTTTTACAGGCTAGAGCTTGTTGGAACTATCAAGTTAACGTTCTTCGTCTCTTTCTGTTAAACTGGTTTGGTAAATTCATAGCATGGGGATATGTTGCAAGAAAGCAAAAAGAGTTTTTTTTTGTTGTTAATGATGAATTTATAATGGTTTATAAAGGTAAAATAAATTAGTTAAAAGAACTCTAAAACATTTAAATAGTTTATAAATATTTATAAAGTCTAATAATATAATTTGTAAGGAGTATTATAAGAGTTGTATAAGTTTATTAATCAACTTAAAGAGTCAATAACAATTTCGGAAGCCTTATAAAACAATTTATAATAGTTTGTATAATAATTAATAAAGGTTTATAAGGGTATGTAAATAATTTATAAGGGTATATATAAATAATTTATAACATTTATAAGCCATTATAATGGATTATAAAATAATTTATAAAGGTTTATAAGAGTATGTAAATAATTTATAAGGGTATATATAAATAATTTATAACATTTATAAGCCATTATAAAGGATTATAAAACAACTATTATATGCTTGATGTCCGCATGTGCCTCAGAATCTGCCATGTATCATCATCTCTTTACTAAGCCTGCATGTGTTCTTTAGTTTATTAATTTAATTTTGTGTATCAAATTGTTGGGCTTTAAGCAAAAAATGTCTAAAGATATTTATACAGATTATATAGAATTTATAAGGGTTTATAAAGGGTTTAAATAAAATTATTGCATATCCTTTCCCTCACTTTCCCTTCCTCCTTATTCTTATTTTTTTTTTCTGATAACAAAATTTACCCATAATTCAGTTATAAGAACTATAAATCATTTAAAAACTTTATAACCATTTAGAAAGTCTAATAAAAGAATTTATAAGGGTTTTTAAAATATTTATAAGAGGGTTTAAGGATATATACATAATTTATAAGGTTTTATAAAACATTAATAAAGTTTATGAAAACAATTTATAAAGTTTATACATCAATTTATGAGGGGTTTATAAATGTTTATAATTAATCAATTTATAAATGCATTACTTCTTACTAATAAACCTTTTTATTTTTCAGGTTTGAACATATTTTAAAGCCTATAACTGAAATCATCATCAGCAAGGAACAACGAGAGTCCAACCTCCTCACTGAGAAATGTTTAACTTCTTTCTGCAAGAATGCAAACATCTAATTAAGATTTTTTTTTGTCCTGCATTCACGTACTAACCACAATAAAACTTATAGTTTTTTTTGTGTCTTTTTTATTTGATCCAAAGGAACTGCAAAATGTTTATTCTTTGGTCTCAAAAAAAGTTAATGACACGCCTACTGTTCCGATTTCGGTCTCCCACAAAACAAGAAAAAAAACATTGCAGAACCACAATTTGGTCTAAAACTCAAAGACACCATATTTAACATAAAAGTGAGAATGCTCTATCTTCTTCAGATTCCATTTCACCTGCAAAGAAAAGAAAGCATGTCTCATTTCTGACTTCTCAAGATTTCTGAAGCGATGGAATCTTGTTTGATGTCTGCATGTACCTCATAATCTGCCATGTATCATCATCTCTTTACAAAGCATGCATGTGTTCTTTAGTTTTATGAATTTCATTTTGTGTATCAAAGTGTTGGGCTTTTAACCGAAAATGTTTAAATAAGTTTATAAAGATTTCACATAGAATTTATAAGAGTTTATAAAGGGTGTAAATAAGTTTATAAAAAGTTTATATAAGATTTTTAAGGGTTTATAAAATGTTTTAATGGGGTTTGAAGAGTTTATATAGGGTTTATAAAAAAATATAAAGGTTTCTAAAATCATTTAAATAATGTGAGGATACTTCTAGTGTCAACTAGTACATCCTAGACGTTGTATTTCGGTTTAACATTAACTAAAAGATATATGTACACGGTATAAGAAGATTCATGTGTCTTTATAAAGATTTATAAAACCAATCATATAAATCTATAAAACACTTTTGTAGATAAAAAATTTATAAGAGTTTATAAAACGTTTCAAAAATCATTTATAAGAGTTCATATAGATTATTTAACAAGGTTTATAAGAACTTATAAATATGTCATAAACAATTTATAAGGGTTTTTAAAATGTGTATGATGGTTTATAAGAATTTATAAATGGTTTATAACTTATAACCCATTATAAATTTTTATAAAACTCAGATATACTAGTTTCATGAAGAGATTTTATAACTTATAACCCCTTATAAACCTTTATAAAACTCAGACAATACTAGTTTCATGAAGTACTATATAAATTCAGAGATGAAAAGACTGATAAATAATCACTTATAAATGTTTAAAGTTGGCCTAGATATCTCAGTTATACTAGTTTCATGAAGAGATTATATAACTTATAACCCTTTATAAACCTTTATAAAACTCAGTTATACTAGTTTCATGAAGCGATTATATAACTTATAACCCCTTATAAACCTTTATTAAACTCAAATATACTAGTTTCATGAAGAGATTATATAACTTATAACCTCTTATAAACTTTTATACAACTTAGACAATACTAGTTTCATGAAGTACTATATAAACTCATAGATGAAAAGACTGATAAATAATAACTTATAAATGTTTATAGCTGGCCCATGTATCTCAGTTATACTAGTTTCATGAAGAGATTATATAACTTATAACCCCTTATAAACCTTTATAAAACTCAGATATACAAGTTTCATGAAGAGATTATATAACTGATAACCTCTTATAAACCTTTATAAAACTTAGACAATACTAGTTTCATGAAGTACTGTATAAACTCAGAGATGAAAGACTGATAAATAATAATTTATAAATGTTTATAGCTGACCCATGTAGCTTAGTTATACTAGTTTCATGAAGAAATTATATAATTTATAACCCCTTATAATCCTTTATAAAACTCGGATATACTAGTTTTATACTAGTTTCATGAAGAGATTACATAACTTATAACTTCTTATAAACCTATATAAAACTCAGACAATACTAGTTTCATGTAGAGGTTATATAAAATCAGAGATGAAACGACTGATAAGTAATAACTTATAAATGTTTTATAGCTGGCTCCTTATAAAGTATTATATAAACTCAGAGATGAAAAGAGTGATATACTAGTTTGATGAAAAGATTATATAACTTATAACCCCTTATAAACTTTTATAAAACTCTGATATACTAGTTTCATGAAGAGATTATATAACTTATAACTCCTTATAAACCTTTATAAAATTCAGACTAGTTTCATGAAGTACTATATAAACTCAAAAATGAAAGACTAATAATAACTTCTAAATGTTCATAAGAGGGTGTAAAGACACATGTAAAACATTTTAGACATAATTTAGAAGGGGTTTATAAATGTTTTCTAACTGCTTGTAAGACTTTTGCTAACTTTATAAATTTTGAGCTTGTTAATTTCAGGGTCATCAACACGGAATGAGGTGCTCGTTCGGCGGAGTTTTGTTACTGAAGATGCAGACTTGATCTTGCAGGCTGTAAATATACGTAATCATGTAAAAGCTAGCTAATGTTTTATAAAACCCTTATTAGCTTACTAAAATATCATTGGAGGGAAAGTTATAATGATCCCACATCTTTTATATTGTTTATAGATCAATTTTAATTAGTATTTGAAGTTTGAAGATTGAAAATTTAACAGAGATTGAAGGAGTTGTGGAAGCCGGAGCTCGACGTATCTTCTGAAGGAAACAAGTGTTGATTGACGGGTTCCAAACAAGGCTTATCTCCTTGACGTGTGTCTCATCTCACCGCTTTCATTACGTTTTTATTTTCTTATGTTGACCTCTGCTCTGTTGTCCAAAAAAAATGTTGACCTCTGTTTCAATTAAATTGGGTTTTTTAAAAAAATTGTGCCAATTTATGTTTTTATGCCAATAAGAGTTTATAAAATTATTTGTAAGACTTTATAAATCGTTTATAAGAATTTACAAATGATTTATAAGATTTTATAAATCCAAATATAACTTATATGATATAAGGGTTTATAAAAATATCATTAGAGTTTAACAATCTTCATAACATAATTTATAAGAGTTAAATAATAATTTAGAAGAATTTATAAGAGTAATTCTTTCCAAAGCTATTTATAAGTGTTTATAATTTCTTATAAATCCTTGTAACTCATTTATAATTATTTATGAATCATTGATAAGAAATAAAAAAGTATTTATAATTGTTTATAAAACCATGTACAAAAGTCTGAAGCGGTGGAGACTTGCTTGCTGTCCGCATGTGCTACAGAATCAGTCACGTATCATCATCTCTTTACAAAGCATGCATGTGTTTTTTAATTTTATAAAAATATTTAAAGTTATTTATAAGGATTTATAAAATCATTTATAAAGATTTGTAGAAACCCTTATATAATTATCTATGAGTATATAAATTCATTAATCATAATTTATAAAGATTCGTAGCTCCCATAAGTTTTGTTTTCAAGTCATTACAAAATGTTTAAAATGTTTATAAAAATTTATAAAGGGTTCACAAAACTATTTACATGTGTTTGTAAATATTTTATATATAATTTATAAGGGCTTATAAATGGTTTAAATAATTTTATATAAGATTTGTAAGTGTTTATAAAAGATTTTATTGGGTTTTGAAGAGTTTATAAAGGTTTATAAAACCATATAGGTATTTATATAACTATTTATAAAGGTTTTTTTTTTTTTTTTTTGTCGACAGCGTTACAGACTCATGTGGACTCTGTAAACCAATGT
>OVBX01004894.1:0-13857 GCA_900406325.1 Erucastrum elatum
TGTCGTGTAACCATTAATAATCTGGAAATTAATATGAGTTAAAACGCAAGATTATATTTGTTTAGTTTAAATTTATTTATGTTGATGTTTTTTTGTTTTTATTTGCTGTTAAATATGGTTTATGAACTTAATTATTTGAATATTATGTCTATGGTAAATCAAAAATTTAGAATAGAGGTTATTATGTTTTCTTGCTATTGTTTTGACGGGGTACATATTCAAATAGTGGAATGCAACTGACTGATGCAAGTTAAATTATTTTTTTATATGTAGGACATTAGGAAGTTTATATGGTAGAGACAAGATGCAAATGAATTCTTATCGTAGAGGAGTGGAAATTTATTTTAATTGTAATGAACGTAAATAACTATCAAGTATTATTTGCATATTACATAATAGTTGTTGCGTTTTAAAATTAGAGTATTAAGATATAAATATTTAATAAACATATTTCAAATGAAATAAACTAACTCAGTGGTTTGCTTGTACAAATAGTAGTGGGTAATGTTGTTTGGGTGGCAGAAATATGTTCACGCATTTGCTGCTGTAATTGGCCATGATGCAAACTGACCGGCCTTGCACAGTTGCACATTGTTTCGTCGTTCTCATGGACTCTCAAGCCCGTCCATGTTTTCCCATCCACTGACCACTTCATACCCATCAAGACACACATAATCTTCCTAAGCAGCTTGACTTAAGAAGACATAAAGTCTAGGCTTCAACATTTAGATATGATCTGAAACTTGTAGGACCTTGCGTATGCTCTTGAACCATCTTGTCTAAAAGTGTAGTAGTTGCATATAAGGATCCCACAATACTCAGCTGTTAGGTTCTTAGCTATCAAACTAAAAACGAACTATAACTTTTCTTTTACTCAGGTTATGAAGTTCTTGGACGGCATGTGTCTTTACGAAAACAGAGAATGTGATAAAAAGAGAAGTAATGGAGGAGACCTGGTGATTTTCGCCTAAGTACACCATCCACCAGGAAGATAAACGTCCGTCGTCAATACCCTGAAGCCAAAAAAATAAGTCGAAATCATATGACTAAAATTGGATAACTCGTAGAAGCCAAGTTCCAATCATATAAGAAGAACAAGTTTTGGTGGACCATACGACATAGGTTTTGAAGCTAAAGCCTTCGGATCAGTGAATCTTGAAGTGGGGCTGCTGGATGTAATGATGATTTTCTGTTAACATCGAGAAATTCATATAAGGAACTCTTGCTCCAGTTAAACTCCTCCTCTGCTCCTCATATGGTTCTTGCAAGATGCCTTCAACATCTCCTTCCCCGACCTACCTGCTCACACAACAACAAAAGAAACAAAGTTATGTGAAATTCATTCGCCCTCTTTATCCTTTTGTAGTTGCCAAGAATCTATTTGCATACCTTTCTCGGTACCAGCATTGACAATTCCAATTTTGCGGGGCTTAGACTTTTCAAGGCCTTTAGCTATGCAAGTCCCATGAAGGGTCTTGTAGTCTGTCCTTAATATGCAGACAAAAGAAACAAAAAAAAAACATCACACAGAGATTGGTATGTAATGAATCTAATGACACAAAGCAAAGAGAGAGATAGTTACCTGGAGATCAGGGATGATGCCTCGTCCAGGAATAAAGCAAGCACCAGAGATCCTTCCATGCTCTCTGAGTTGATAGGGAGACGATCAGATGAGCGAAGCCGTAGTCTACAACTCCATATATATAGTGTTTGAGGGAAAAGAAGAAAGTAGAGAAGCTAGAAGGATGAAGAAGTTGTTTCTACGATTGAATGTCATCATTAACCTCTGTCATTTAATCGACAGAGAGTGGAGTATTAAATTAACTTCATCGGTTACAAACATCAGGCGGCAGCTTGGACACGAAAGAGATGAATGTAACATGTATTTTGGTGGTGGGCCTGCTAACAACAGCAGCTAAAATGAGTTAGACCTATGTGACTTAACTCCCCCGGTGGCCCAAATAAACAACAGAAATAATTGAAAAAGAGAGGACACGTGTCCGGATTCGCCCATATGCTCGAGAGTGATGTGGAGGCAGGAGAAACCATGACAAGCCTACTTTATTAAGATAGATTTATATCATCTAGTCCTCTACTTACTTGTTGGCTGTACCCACCAGAAACAATTCCATCCACAAAAACCAATTTTTATTTAATGACTAGTCCATAAATTTATAAGAGTTTATAAAATATTTCCTGATCCCTTCTCATTCTCTCTCTCTTGTTGGTAGCTATTTTCTCGAACCAAAAGAGAAAAAGAAAACTCTTAACTGGATTTTTTCGGACAAGCTCGCACAAACAAAGCAATGTTCCACGTGACAATGATGATGTCAGCATCTCAAGTGGTTGGTCAAAGTGAAAAGCTTTTGTACATTCCTTTACTTGTGTGTTGACAACGTGACAATAATAATTCTCACATTTGTATTACTACTGTAATTGGATTCTCACCCCCAAATTCACCTTTTTTAATCAATTACATATGGATTGAAACCACTTTGTCCTCACTATTGGAAACAAATCAACCCAGCTTAGTGTATAAAGATAAAGACATCAAAACAGATTTCTAAACAAACCTCAATTTCTATAATAGGACTAATCAGATACTCATAAGGGAATTTGAGCATGTTGACATATAAGAGGTTGATGCAGTGGCGGAGGTAAAGAAAACTTCGGGTCAATTTCGAAATTAGCATATATCACAAGGATCATTAAGCTAAAATTTACCAGATTTTACCTAGGTTTTAAAGAATTATACATGTAATTTTTTTTAAATATCAAATCCACATGGGTCATTTGACCCACCTGCCAACACTCTACTTCCGCCACTGGGTTGATGGCTTTATTATTACTGTGTCCATATCATTAAAAAAGCTTCAGCTGGAACGGCCTTGGAATTGGTCTCGAAGCGCCTCATACTTCTTCAGTTCAGTTATGGAGAGTGATGGTGAAAGCTGATCCATCGCCTACAATGACACAATAAGTAGAGAGATTTCTCAAGTTGCACCAAAATAAAAACAGATCTTTGTCTGCTACTGCAAAAGAAAAAAAAGGGTTGTACCTTTATAAAATCAATGTACTCTACAACAACAGAGTCTGGATCATCTTCTGGAATAGAAACATCCCCTGAATCTGAATTCAACACCTGCATTTTTCCATTGAATGATCATACAATTAAAAGTCAAAGAAAGATTATATATACAGTCTTTTAAAGTGTGTGTTAGACTTTTCTATTTCTCACCTTTCGCTTAGCTGCCTGAAACCAAGCATCAGCACACAATGCATACATATCAGCGCCAGTGAACGTAGATGGACACTTCTTTGCTACTAAATAAAGCGATACATCAAATCTTATATCACAGAAACACTTTATCATATTCTAGCCAAAGTAAACGAAGTGTTGGTTAAACTTGCAGCAGGAAGAACCAAGAGTCCAGTGATCCAACTCTTTGAGGCGGCACCAGAACCTGATGACCTTCCGAAGTTAGATGCGTAGAGAGGCATCTAATAATGGTTTGTATAATAATTTATAAGGGTTTATAAAAAGAATTTATCAAATTTATACACCATTATAAAAGATTATAAAACAATTTATAAAGGTATATAAAAGTATTTGTATGAGTCTATAAACTATTTATAAAGGCATAATAAACAAGATATAAAATCTATAAACTAGTTATAAATGTGTATAAGAAAGTTATAAAGTTTATAAATAATTTATAAGAGTATGTAAAATAATTTATAAGGATGTAAATAATAAGGGTTTATAAATCATATATAAAGGTTTATAAAAGCAATATTTCAATTTTATAAGGGTTTATAAATTATTTATAAAGAATCTATAAACTTTTTGTAAAGGATATGTAAAAAATTTCATAATTTAGACACCGAAAACACAACGAGAACATCATAACGACATGTTTGTTTCCTTGAATTCTGGATACAATGTGTTATTTTCCTAAATATTTGAATAAATATTTCATAAATTAAAAAATAAACCTCAGTAAACTAGTTTATAAACCCTTATATAATTATTTATAAGAGTATATAAATTCATTAATAATAGTTTAAAAAGGTCTATAAAAAAATTTATAAGGATTTATAAAATTATTTATAGAGATTATACAAAATAATTTTATTACCAAAAGCATCATGAATATGTGTAATTATAAAATTTATAAATAATCTCGTACCTATATTTAAATCATCTTATAACGGTTTATAAGATATTTTTCGTTTCTATTGATGAGTTTATGATGAGTTTATTGGAGTTGACAAAATCAGATGTGGAAATCATTTATGAAACATTTATAAATTTTATAAGACCTTAAAAAACCTTGTATCAACCATTTGAAAAGTTTATAAACACATATAATTATCTATATAACAATTTATAAAGGTTTATAAAATCATTCATGAACCATTTCTAAAATTATAAGAGCGTATAAAACACTTATAAGGGTTTATAAACTATTTTCAAAAGCCAATACATTATCAGATACATCAACACCAATACATTAATAGCCAGAAATCACAAAGGTACTTAAACAATTTGTTTCTTCATGCCTCTATAAAGTCCCTAAATCATTTATAAGAATCTATAATCATTTAGAAATGCTTATAAAATCATTTATAAGAGTTTTAACATAATTTAAAAGTTTACAAGAGTTTATAAGAGTTTATAAAATCAGTCTATAAGATTTTCTATATAAATTATTGAAGTATAATTCATTTATAAGAATTTATAAAATCAGTTTATAAGACATTATAAGGATAATAAATAATTTATAAATGTTTATAAATCATTTTAAGGATTTAGAAATCATATAAAGAGCGCCAGTACAGGCTGTAGCAGGACCAGCCTCCACCTGAGTCTTGGCGGAGCTGCACTTCTTGGTTATAAACCTGTTCCCAAGTATCAAAAAAGAACGTATCAAAGATAGATTCAAACAAGTGGATACGTTAAAAGAAAGCAGGAGCTCGCCCACCTGAAGAAATCTCTCCATAGCAACTCATACATCAACCAGTTCAATCCCGTATTTCCAGGTCCGTTCCTGATATACAGAATCATTTCAAAGGATTTGTTAAAAAAAAACTAGAGACAATATGACCTTACCTTGGAGTAGAGGGGGTGGAAATAGTTTTCTTGAGCTCATCGAACATGGAAAGAGGAGAGATGCTTCCCATGGCCAACCAAGGAGATATCTTGCAAGAGAAGTTTGCACCAAACACACTGTTGTTAGAAACAAAAAAAAAATCAGGATTGAGTAAGAAATCTATAATTAGGGGAGAAGAACCCTACCTCATGTGAATCGAAGAGAACTCCGCCCCATTCTCCCTACCTCCTCTGGTCTTCAAGCTCACTACAACCAACTATGCTCACGACCCTTACTGTACCAAAATGAAAGCAAAATCTCAGAGAGAGACTTCCCCCTTTATTCATCTTCTCGCGCTCTCTCTCTCTCTCGACTTGCGAACGAGGTTGAAAGCGAAAGAGGTTAAAAGGTGAGGAGATTGACTCAATCTGGTTGGAAGATTAAGAATCTGAGATGGGTTCGAAGAAACAGAGATTCCTTCTGCCTCTCTCCTTCTCATGATGCAAGACTTGAGATTAACTTTCATATCTAACAAAAAGATCAAAACTTTTGAAGATTTACTTTGGTTTCTAACGAAATCTGAGAGAGAGAGAAGAATTGGACTGACTCAAGAACTTGGCCAAAAGTGACAGAAAGCAAGCGTCCGGTGGGAAGAGCCTCCATTGGCCTTGGAGCTTGTCAAGACCCTCGGTAAGATCCACGGGTCCACCAACGGATTCGAGCTGTTTAGCAGCAGTCTCAGCTCTTTGTAGGTCATCTACACTCGCCACGAGTCCTATGTTTAACCCCAAAATCACACTCTGCAACCCACACAACATCATAATCACAAAAGAGATTCTTCAAATTTTAAATGAATCAGCCTCACACACCAGTCACTTGAGTTTCAGCGATTCAATTCCTTCGCTATCTCCCGATGTTTCTGGTTCGCGAAAGGAAACCTTCCCGACGGTTGATTTCACGACGAGGCTTTTCTTTTCAGGTGTAGTGAAGATTAAACGAGACGATCTCGTAGTGGTGATGAGCACCAGATCTCGTCGGACGTCAGTGTCATCATTCTCATCGTCGGAATTGTCAATTCTCGTCGCCGGAGTCGCAAAGAAGAAGAAGAGATCGATGATGAGAATCTGTTTGATTTAATGAATCAGGGGTAAGATAGTACTTTATCTTATAAAATTTTAATGGTAAAATTGGTTAGTGTATTTTTGAAAAGTGGTACCATGAAAGTGATATTAGTGACAATTTCTCTTAGTGTAAACTTGAAAAATGGTATCATGAAAATGGTATTTTTGATAATTTATCTTTTTGACTCGACAAATAAATCCTTTGTCTTAAAAATATTTTGGATTTAAAATAATTGCTGAATAAGAGTAGGCCCATTCAAACCAAGATTTCTAAGTTGGCCTTGCAGTACATTCGCTGAAAGATTTGGGCTTTCTATTTTTCCTATTGCACACGAGAACAAATAATACATCCAAACTAATTTCCTTCATCTAAAATTGCAATATGAAACAGAAATTCATTCATGATATCTATAGTCAAATACAGAAATAACCCATGTTTTTTTGCAACTTTCTTTTTCCCTATTCATTCTAAAAGTTCGAGTTATTCATGAAAATGCTATTACTTTTTTCTTTTTTTTCTTTTTTTTTCTTCTGAAATTGATTTTTTTACCTTATCATCCACATCTTCTCCAAGTATTTGCAATATTGTCATTTTCATGAATACACCAATCACCATAAACAATCAATTCGAAGCTATTAATACACCAAAGTTTCAATTTTTACTCTTTATATCTCAATACTTATGCACACAAATCACATCTCTTTCGCTTCCTTTTTAAATTCATTCAAAAACTAAAATTTTGATTTCAAACTATGTAAGGTTCATAACATATTGAAACTCATGATTCTTGGTCATTAGTGACTTGATAGCTTTTGTGGTGAAGTTATGCATGATTGGAGAAGACACAAAAATCATCTCATAGGTTCAAGATATGAAATCACAAACCACATTTCATTTTTCAGATCTGTTCGACGAAGAAGACTTTTGAACCTGTTCATATGTTAGTTTTGCAATTGACCGTTTGTGTCGTCATATGAAATCACAAACCACATTTCATTTTTTCAGATCTGTTCATATGTTAGTTTTGCAATTGACTGTTTGTGTGTTTTTATTAAAAGACTTCCCTAGAAGTCTTCTAACTTTTCTTTGTAAACAAATAATTTCGAAAGTCTAAGAGAAGACTAAGAAGTCTTCTCGGATAAACATGTTAGTTTTAAATTTGACCAAGATTTGTCAGAAATTTGAGTTTTTGTAGAAGACTTCTAGGGAAGTCTTCGTGGTGAATACTTCAGAAAAAGTCTTCTACAAGTCGTCTGGAAATCTTCTAAATTTCGCAAGAAGTCTGCTGGGTTACTTTTGCAATTGAAAAATAATAGTAAATGTTTTAACAAAAAGCCGAAGACTTATGACGAAGTCTTCTCGTAGAACACTTCATTGGAAGTCTTCTCGAGTTTAATTCTGGGTTTTGATCAAACCTTTGCCCGCGAGAAAAGACTTCTATAGAAGTCTTCTGTAGGATGACTACTATAGAAATCTTCTCTAGAAAAGTCAAAAATAGTCAATTGCAAAAATAACCCAACAGACTTCTTGCTACATTTAGAAGACTTCCATACGACTTATAAAAGACTTCTTTTCAAGTATTCACCGAGAAGAATTCGAAGGAAGTCTTCTAAAAAAGTCAAAATTCTTACCAATTTCGGTCAAATTCAAAACTAACATGTTTATCCGAGAAGAATTCTCTAGGAATTTCGAAAAAAAAATCAATTTCAAAAGTAAGCCAATATTTACAAAGGAAGACTTCCAAGGATGTCTTCTGTAGAGTAGACTTTTTAAGAAGTCTTTCTTCGCAAATTTGTAATTGCAAAAATGACCTAAACAGAAGAGTTCGTTTGAAGTCATCCGAAGAAGACTTCAAAAGAAGTCTTCCACGTAAATCTGTATTAAAATTCAAATTTCTCCAAAATTAAAATAAATTTTTAATACTTTTTGGTAATTCGTGTTTTTATTCAATATTGAGACTACATAGTCGAATTCATAACTTAATTGGTGATAATTATGAAGTTACAAACATTGATGTTTAATAATGTTTCTAGCTAAACGAGGAAGTATTCTGTGCGTCTTCCTCATAGAGGACTTGTAGAAGACTTCATAAGAAGTCTTCTCCGATGATTTGTTTTAATAAGTTGATGATCTGATGTGTTCTAATCTGATTATTTTTGTACATGATTCTGCCTTTAACTGTAGTTTATGGAGCATGGTTGTTCATGGATATAATTTTAACTTCCATGAGATTTAAAATTTCAACTTCACTTAAAATTCAATTTTAATCTTTTGTAAATTTGACTAAAGTTTCTTGAGAAGTCTTCTATCTTATTTTTAGCAAACTTTACTAAGCTTTTGTGTTGTTGTGTTTTGTAATGTGTGGGTAGAATGATTAAAATATTTTTTAGTATGTTGCATCAGTAATTTTAATGAAGTCAAGTACATTTGGGAAAATATGAACATATGTACCATTCTTTGTGACTGCTTTTGAGTTTTCTCTCCCAGGCATGTTTGTCTAGGAAAGGCTTTACCCGGTTTGACTTTAGGCATCCCCTGTTTTAACCGCTGGTCTTTTCCTCTTATGGACTTGATCTACTGCTCTTTTGGTTTATTTTATCAAATTATTCCCGCTTTTAATTTTTTATCCAACAGACTTTCCGTTTCCTTGGCCTCTCTCCCCCGAGTTCTCCCCCGACAATGGTCGGAGGGACCGCCGTTCCAGCCCTCCCACGCCGGAAATCAACCGACTGCTCTCCCCCAGTACCGCTACCTACCTGCTTGCTTACTCTAACCCCAGTTATGATCTTCGATGACGAAGGGACCGCTGGTCCATAGTGAGAGCTACTTTGTCTCCTCCTTTTACCTGTGGTTACAGGTCTCACCGAGATTTCATGTGTTCAGACACGATTGTGTCCTCCGTTTTTCCTCTGATTTCTCCTTGTGATAAACAGAATCTAATAGAGCACCAACAATTTCTAGCAGTTGAAGTCATGATTTGCTGCCTGCTGCGTCTTTCTTCAATTCACTTCTCCTAGTCTCTCTCTTCCCTCCTCTGGTCCGATTAGATTTGTGTCTACTTCCCCTAGCTTACATCATGCACCGACGAATGTCTTCTGCTGAGAAAGGAAAGGCAGTAGCCCTGGAACATCGCTTTGCACCACGAGTGCGAAGAGTTCGGTATCCGAACCTACCACACAGCAAAACATCCAAGACCACTCTCTCACTATCATTGGAAGAGTGACTAACCCCTCTGTTCAGAAAGTCTGGGCTCTCATACCTTTCTTTACAGACCACTGGAAGACTGATATTCCCCCAATAGGTACTGACCTGGGATTGGGGAACTTCAAATTTCAATTTGAGCTGGAATCTGACCTCATTACGGTCTTAGAGAAGCAGCCGTACCACTACGCACGATGGATGGTTATTCTCCAAAGATGGGAACCAACGATTTCCCCTAGCTTCCCCTCTATGATCCCATTTTGGATAAAAAAATCTAGGGCATTCCAATTCATCTCTGGTCTGAAGTTGCACCGCGTAGTATCGGCGAAGACTTGGATACTTTTGAGGCAGCAGAGATAACTTCTCAATCTATGCGCATGAGAGTTCATGTGAATGGCCGGCTCCCTATCATGAAGACCTCTATAGTAGAGTTCTCATCAGTTGGAGAGGTGATGGCTACTCTGGTCTACGAGAAGTTTGAGAGACACTGTATAACCTGTGGCCAACTGGACCACGAAATCCGCGACTGCTTAGAAGAAAAACACAGAAAAAAAACTCTGGTAACAGCTTAGGAAGAACCACCAAAGAGTATTTCCTCTCCGCCTGGAGATGATTCTCAACACCTCCACAGACGCTCACCACCCAGAGGCCCGATGAGAGGTTCCACACGTCGCGACCACCCATATAAACCCTACTCTAGAAGCGAGCTGGACCACCCAAACTCCCGTCGATACCCTACGGAGAAGGGCCGGGAAAGGAGCAGGTTTCAACAACGATCTCCCCCTCGAGGAAGAATCTTGGATGCAAGAGAAGAGACTCCTCAATACCGCAGGAGAGATGATTACTCACTCCACCGAAGATCTCCCCCTCACCGAAGAGAGCGACAAACTTATAGTGGGGTTTCCCACTCAGCTAGCTCCCCAAAATCTTTTGCTAGGAGGACTGAAGGTGACCACCATATTGAAAATGATGAGCACTACCTAAGAGGAAAGCAGCGTACAGTCAGTGATAGGGGGAGTCCCCTCATTAGTAATCAAAGCTGCGGACATAAGCTACCACCAACTCCACCTCAGGAGCTGGAATCGGCTCGGGAAAAAGTTCGGGAAGTTATGTTACAGTACTCGAGCTGTGCTAACCCAACCGAGAGTGCGGCGCGCATGGAGAGACTTAAACACGCGATGCACAAGGAATCCTGGAAAGCTCTGCTGTTTTTATAGCAAACGCCGCTCGTGCACGAGCTAATACTACTGAGCTAGTCACTACTCCCCCAGTCTCTCCTCCGGATTTGTCTCAATCGCGAGTCCCCGTTACGTCAGACTAGGACCTCTACCTGAGAGGACTTTAGCACCCTCTTCAAGAGCTCCGATCATGGACAGGCTTGGACCTCTCCTCGATGAAGTATCCAATGAATCATGAAGTGGACCGGTGACTCTACCCCCTCCTCCAAAGCGGAAGCCGGGAAGACCTCCAGGGAAACGAGTTATAGCAAGCCCGCTGTCTCTGCTAGGTGGCAACGCTAGAAGAAAAACTACTCAGAGTAACAAACCACCTAACTGCAGGAAAAAGATTCAAGATGGCACATGAAAGACGGCAAAAGCTCATAAGCCGCGCACAAATAAAATAGGAACGTCAAAAGCCGGGACTCCGAGGGAAGATGAGGGTACGACCTCTGATAACATTCCCATCTGTAACATGGTTCCTCCGGCGACGAGACGAGGGTTGGATTTTCGGGTCCAATCCAGCCCCGCTCCTTAGCTTTGGCGAGCAGGAACTGTCAGGGTTTGAGGAATCCCCGGACAGTTCATCGACTAGGAGAGATTTCGAAGAAGTCTTATCCTGACATTCTCTTCATCATGGAATCTAAAAACCCCAACGACGTGGTCCTCAAGAAGCTAGACCACCTTCGATTTGACTGCAACCATTTGGTACCTCTTACCGGATGAGCGGCTGGAGGTCTTGGACTATTTTGGAAGAGCGAGATTAACCTTCAAGTTTTAAACTCCAATGCGAATGTAATTGATACGGTTATTAAGTTTGAAGGAATTAATTTTCTCTTCATTCGTGTATGGGAGCACTGACAAACCGAGGCGTAAAATCTTATGGGATCATGTTGTGCAGCTCTCTAATACTCGAGAGGAAGCTTGGTTCCTCACTGGCGGCTTAAATGACATCCTATGCGGTGATGAGAAGGATGGCGGCACGGTCCGACCTGAGGGCTCTTACTCTGATCTCAGGACTTTCTTCTCGGAGGGTGATCTCTTTGACCTCCAACATACGGGAGACCCGCTATCGTGGAGAGGAAAAAGATGTGATCACGTGGTGAGGTGTAGGCTGGATCGAGCTGCCTCTAACACTCTTTGGGCTGAGAAAATTCCTTCAGCAAGGTGCCAATACCTGGGTTTTGAGGGTTCAGACCATAAACCTCTAATGTCCTTCTTTACTAAGGGCACCCGTTGAAAAAAAGAAATCTTTAGATACGATCGTCGCCTCTGTAAGTATGAAGCTGCTAAGAGGATGATTATAGACACCTGGAAGGAAAATCCTGGAGCTCCGGTCTCCGACAAGATAGGATCCACAATGAGTGCCATTTCTGCTTGGAATCGAGCTCAGCAGCGGAACAGTATGAAGAAGATAGAGAAGAAGAAGAATGAGCTGAACGCGGCTCTCTCAAGCCCGGTAGAGGACACTGCTTTGATTCAGGAAATATCCCAGCAGCTAAATTCAGCTTATCTTGCTGAGGAAGAGTACTGGCGACAGCAAAGCCGTCTTCTGTGGCTGAAGTTGGTTGATCGCAATACGGGTTATTTCCATGTCATCACAAGATCTCGCAGGAGGAAAAATGCCTTCTATGCAATTGAAAAAGAAGATGGACAGATGGCCACTAAGGAAGAGGAAATTATACAGGTCATTGGAGAGTATTTTGATCACCTCTTCACGTCGACCCTGGGAGAGAGAGCAGCTACGGTGTCTCGAGCCCTACACTCTATAGTGACTGAGGAGGATAATGCTATTCTCATAGATATGCCATCTCCTCGAAAAATAAAGGAAGCTGTGTTCTCCAACCACATTGATAAAGCTCCTGACCCAGATGATTTTTCAGCCGGATTCTTCCATACTCACTGTGGCGCTTCCTTACCTGAAAGTATTAATGATGCCCACATCCGCCTAATCCCCAAGGTCACTAATCCGCAGAAAGTCTCGGACTACCGGCGCATTGCACTTTGTAACGTCTACTACAAGATCTACTCCAAGATCTTGACGAGACGACTCCAGCCTCTGATGGATAAGCTGATATCGTAGAACCAGTCAGCCTTTATTCCGGGATGGGCCATTGGAGACAATGTGCTCATTACACACGAGGTGCTCCACTTCCTCAAAACGTCTCAGGCCGAACAACACTGCGCAATGGCGGTCAAGACGAATATGAGCAAAGCCTACGACAGGCTCGATTGGGATTTTATAGCGCTAGTATTAGCTTGGTTGGGGTTCCACCGACGGCTAATCGGACTGAGAATACAATGTATTTCATCTGTTACATACTCCTTCCTCATTAACGGCTTGCCTAGAGGGAAGGTAGTACCGAGTCGAGGGATTCGTCAAGGCGACCCCCTCTCTCCCTACATATTCATTATGTGTAGCGAAGTCCTCTCGGGTCTATGTAACAGAGCTCAGGAGGAGGGGCTGATTCAAGGGATTAAAATCGCAAGAGGCTGTCCCTGAATCAACCATCTACTCTTTGCAGACGATACAATGTTCTTTCTCAGAGCCACGAATGGTGCAAATTATTGTAAAAAAATAGTTATATATTATTTATTATATAATTAATAAATAAGATTAATATAATAAATTCAAAAAGATAATCTAAATAAATGTTAATTAAAATCTTTATCTAAAAATACTATGTATTGTTTTACTATCCAAAACTTATTTTCAATCATATAATTTCTTTACAAAACATAGAAAAAATATATGTAGATTTATCATGTATATAATGATAAATATTTGTCAAATGACTATTTTAGCATATGCAGGTGAAATACCTAGTTTCTATAATATGACAAAAGGTTCTTAAATGAGTTTAAATGTAAATGAATGTACACTTATGTAAATTTGGATAGTATACATTGTATTATACTATTAATTGCAAATTTCTTTTTGTCTATAAATCTCATGTTAAAATGGTTAATATTATTGTTACCCTTATTTATTTATTATCTATTATATAATTAATAAAATAGAAATATAATACAGTAAAAAGATAAACTGAATAAATGTTAATTAAAATCATTATTTAAAAATATTATGTATTGTGTTATTATCCAAAAAGTACTTTCTTATCATATAAATTTTATTTACCAAGATATTTGAATCTCTATATATATTTATTATGCATATAATGATAAATATTTGTAAATTATTATGTCTGCATATACGATCAAAA
>OVBX01004895.1:0-13855 GCA_900406325.1 Erucastrum elatum
TCTCTCTCTCTCTCTCTCTCTCTCTCTCTCTCTCTGAGTTATATTGACTGTTTTTCTGTCAATTGCAAAAGTCGTCATCAGTTTTTATCAGATATTCAAAATTCTCTCGCATATTATTTATCAGATGATCTAAAAATATATTTCTGTCAGTTCCACTTATATTCAATCTTTTATTCTCATTTTGACTCTAATCCTTACCATTACAATAAATTTTCCTCTCATTCTTACCTTCAATATCACCCGTTCTCACTTTCACCCACTCTCTCACCCTTGTTCTCACTCAACCATCATTTTCATCCTCTCTGTCTCTCTATCATCAAACTTCACAGCTACAGTTTTCTTGATTGAGTAAAAATTAAAACACATCATTAATATTTGGTAATGATGATTCAAAATATAATAATTTTAGATTTTTTAGTCTCAGATTAAGAGCCACAATCAAAACCATATGTAATCGAAATAAACAGAGTAGTTAGTTACATGTGTATGAAACTCTGATGGCTCTACGGTTAGAAAATGTCTATGGTTTTCCACTGAAACTTAAATAAGACGGTGAGAGGTTTGAAGAATACTTTTGTGTGATCTTTATTGTCAATGGCGCCAGAAGAGGGTCCTGGTTAAATGAAATCGAAAATGGGATAATTTGTATATAGCTTAAGATATGGAATAATTTTGATGATAACAAAAGATAAAGCTAATTTACGTGCTTACCAAAAAGATATGTCTGATTCATAATCTTAATAGGTGTGATGCTAATTTTTAGATAGGATAAGATGTAGCGTATTTTTGTATATACTTAAATAGTTGGGATACATATGTTAGTAAAGAAACATTTATCGAAGGTTTTGAATTATATATCTAAAGATATACAAATATGGGTGACTTGGATAAATTATCAGAAATCTGGGCATGTTTAAATGCTAAAAAGATTGTAAAAAAGCACATTGTAAAGAAAAACCAAAATTAGATGCTATACCATCAGAAATTATTTATCCTTGGCCTTGTAAACAAAAACAAAGAATTGTGTACAAACTAAACTGTTAAGTCAAAAAAAGATTCCTTGCAATATCTACGCATTAAGAACATCATTCAAATAGGACATATTCTATCAGTTACAGTCCTTGGGACATGCTAGAAAAATAAATATATAAAACTTTTACTTTAACTCTCAAATACTTTATCTAAAATGGGTTAAATTGATAAATTTATTATTTAAGCTAAAAACTAAAAAAAATAATGAATAAGAATCAAGATTAACTAAAATCATGGAGAATGCGGCAAATCAACAAAAATCACATTATAAATAATAGTATAGATAGATATATTAATATTGATAATTTATTATTAAACCACATCAATATCTGATAATCAAACCAATCATAAATATCCCGCAAACTCACAATTTCGAATTGGTATACCATTCATACAAATCTGTTAATAACGCTAGAAGCCACAACCACCCACTTCTATAAATTCCCACCCCTTAACCGCTTTGTTTTAACCTCGAGAACCCTAAATCCTAAACAAAGATCAACCACTTGCTAAACCCACCACCTTTCACCATCTGAAGCAACTCTGTAATTAACTCTACCATCACCATCAGAATCTACTTGCATAATCATCTTCTTGCAAACTTCTAGGGTTACCTTGTTTGAGTCCCAAGGATCCTATCAAAGATTTCAACTCCTCCACAGTGATAAACCCATCATCCTGATCAAACACGTTAAACGCTTCTCTCATGTCCTCTTCCTTTGTTTCTCCATTGTTGTGATGCTCAGAAACAATGGATCTGCACAAAGACTCGAGGGCTAGAACTCGTCTATGTCTTCGCATCCATCTCCGTTGTGGGAAATTATTTTTCTTATATATGACCGTTGAAGCTTTTTTCTATCAACATATGTGTTACTCTTTTTTTCTTTTCTTTTTTTGCTTACATATGTGTTACTACTTACTATTTAGCTTTCAACTATAACTTGCTTTTTGGTAAATCAAAATGGATGATCTGTGAATCAAACAAAGCGACTGCTAGACAGATTAGTCAAAACATGACTTCTCAAACATATTTAGAAAAATGATTGAAAAGATAAAGAATTGTATTGTTTTTTATTTCATTTATATTAATAAAATAGAAGTACAAAATAGAAATACCCCTTAGTTTTACCTTATTTATACTAGAATGCAATTATAATTATTTTAAACAAGTTAAGACCAATTCTTATTTTCATATGAAATAAGATGTTTTAAACTCTATAGTTCCATTTTTCTCAAACATTTCAAGTTGTCTCGATCATAGTTTTTTGACATCTATATTTATGTACTTTTGATATTTGTTTCTTTAGTTGGAGTTCTATGATTTTCTTTTTTTTTTAAGTTTGAAATACTAGGAGAAAATCGGTTTAGTTACATGGAGTTTTGGAATTATGAATTAGGTATTCTGAATGACTGAAGTAGTTATTTTCTCTGTATGTTTTATTATTGTTTAATCTATAAGAAAAATATTCTTTGATATTAAGTTTAGAGAGTTGCCTATGTAATCATGTTATGAACATGTTTTAATGGTTTAGTTTCTAAAACGGCTAAAATAGATATTATTTTAATGGATAATTAGATTTATCATTATATAATTAACCATAAATAAAATTTAATAATAAACTATTATCTATTTTTATTTTATTAAAATTAAAATGATCTAATATTAAAATAAGTCAATGTATATATTGATAAAATAAACCAATGAAATATTGTCATTATTTCAATTCTTTTTAAAAAAAAAGAATAATATTCTTCTAAATTATCATCTAACTTTAATTCCTACTTACTTTTTATTTATTTTGTTCTGACTTGAATTTTGTTTGTTTTAGGGTTTTTTGGTAATTTAATATATATTTCTGGTTCAAAAATACAAAGTAGATTAAGAGAGATCAAAAATTCACATTCTTACTTTACTTTATTGTGTGGAAAATTTGATATATAATTACGCTCTTATGGTTCATAGTTTTATAACTTTTTTTGTGTTATGGAGACGTAGACCGAAATAAAAATTGAAGAAAAATAAAACAATTAAGAATATAAAGAATAAGTTAGCAAGATGTTTAAATCATATTACATATATTAATAATTATTAGTAAAACGATTATGCCCACATGTGCAAGGAAAAACACCTAGTTATTAGTATAATGCCTTCATAATATAAGTCAAATTAGATATAAATATTGGATTCGTTATATGCACACTATAATATAATAGACGATTAAAATCAGAAAATATGATTACTCAAAGTAATAAATAAAATTTTTAATTTTTTAAAATAAATATTATATATATATATATATATATATATATTATACCATTGGTACAAAGAAAAAAATAAAGTGAAAGCAAATATTTATACGGTCACCAGTCAAGCTATAAAAATAAACAATAACAGTGCAAGATTATTTTCTTTAACAAATTTATTTTAATAGAAATTATAGTTCCAAATATCTTTTTTATATTTTATATATTTATAATTTTTTTTATTTGTTTTCAAGTGATGCTAAGATTTTGGAATTGGAAAACATTATGACCCAGCCCTATTTTATTTTAATTAGAAATTTAAAATTTATATCAGAATATTTGGTTAAACTTTTAATTTTAATTTCTATTATAACTACAATTTTCAATCAAAATTTATGATATATCATTTAATATAAACAAAAAAAGAGTAAAAACATAATATAATATCCATCTGGTTGGGCGGATCAAAGTCTAGTTTCAAATTTTTGGCCCCCCGTTCAATTTAATTATATATGGTTATATATATATATATATACAATTATACTCCCACAGTCATATCTATATAACATTTCACAATACACTGAGTATTAATATTACCATTTTTCGGTAAAAGCATTACTATTACTTTGGACATCTATAAAGTCACAGCAAAAAATATAAAGATTTAATAAATCATGATAAAGAATTTCTTTAAACTTTGACAAAGGATTAAATGTAGAGTGAAGTGAATAACTATAATTTTATATGTATTTTTAATCTAATGTTCAGATAATATATTTTATTAAAAATTCTGATATATTTTCCCATAACAAAGGTCAGAGAGATGAATGATGATGAAATGCAAAAAGTAGATAAATCCGCTATTTATAGAATATTTGTGTGTAAACATGATAAATGCTAGAAAAGAAAAGTACCAAAGTGTTGCAAGGATCAATTGGTTTTGAAGGAGATTTTCGGGACGAGTTTTAATGGACACTTATTAGATCCCAAAAGCGTGGTTTGGGGGGTTGATTCATTATGGTTATGGAATCTCCTTTTGTTAAATTTATTGTGATTGAAGGCTCTTATGAATGTACTTAGACCAACTCTAATGGGACACTAAAACGCCAAATTTGATAACATTGGTTTTTCTTCTTTTTTTTAAAAATAATTATACTATTATTCATTAACCGGTCAAACCAAAATTTTTCTAATTCAACCGTTACAATAGTAGCTTTGCTCGCCCACTTAACTGCCGCCATCCGCTAATCTGTTCCGGGATCCTCAGAAATCAGTCCCCTCTGCTGTTGATGTTGACCATAAAGAGTAGCTAGGTTTTGATAATCTCCCAAAAAACTTGTATCTTGACTGACCATGAAGCGATTGACTCGAACGGTTAAGAGGTAAAAGATAGCAATCTTGAAGGATGCCACCGAGGCCTTACCAAACCGCGGACTGAGGAGGAAATAGACCGCCAAGAACCGCAAATAGAACAAGCAACTCGGAAGCTCCGAACAATTCGGGCTGCAATGAGTACCAACTAGACACCGGGCTGCAATAAAGACTATAACTCTAATCAAGTCACCCCGTCAATCAAGACCAAACGACTCAAACGAAGGCCCCAAGCGACGCCTTGACCCTAGAACTAGAGAACCTAGCACGGTCTTCTTGCACTTCAAAGCTGCTCCTTGTTGGTGAAACTAAGTAACAGGCAAAGAAGCAGCACCAAACAGCTTATAACCATTTGCAAAATGGAATGAGCTAAAACCTGGGCTACCCGAACACTAAAAGCCGACTCCTTTCCTTAATAAATCTCACTATCTCGTTGAAACTCCAAAGAGAACACCACATACCACCGGATCTATCTCCCCTCGAGGTAGATCTTGGTTCCGGAGAGTGAGAATCCACCAGAGCATCAGACATATCGATAGCAGAGAGAAAGATTAGAGGGAAGAAGCAAAGAGAAAACAAGCAGAGAGGAGAGAAAATCCAGTTGACGCCGGAACCCTAAGGCCAAGCGCAGGTGGAAACGTTATCATCTTTTGTATCGCCTTCTGGAAGAGAGACCTCTGTTTTTTGTTTTGTTTTTATTAAGAATCATTTGCAAGACTTTGTTATTTTGATGTAACATTGTTCATCGCACCAAACATTTAATATACATATTTTATTATTTGTATTTAATTTTATATTTCAATTATTTATTTTAATTAGTTTAATGGAAAATAATTTAAACTTTATGTAATACTATTAAATTCAGCAAACTAAAATAATATTTTTATCTTTTCTATTTATAATATACTTAAACTTGTATTACTACCTAATACAATTTTTTTAAAATAAATATATCATATTTGTGCTTTTAATTTAATAATTTTTAGTTTTAAATATTATATTTTACATAAAATAAATACATAAAGTTATAATATTCTTAAACCCAAAAAAATATAAATGTAAATATTTTTTATAAACATAACATTACAAATTTTAACAAACATAATATCCAAATGTGATAAAACAATTATTTTCAATTAAATAATAAAAATATAAATATTAGAAAAACTGAAAACATGAAATAATATATAATATTACTTTTGGTGTAATATTTGGTGTTGTGGTTGGAGATGACAAAAAAATTGCATCACAAAAATACCAAATTTGGTGTCATGGTTGGAGATGCCTTTAGAAAATCATTAGTGGGAAAGACCCATCCGAACCTCTGAAGAATTATAAAAAAAAATTAACAATATTGATATACGATTATTTTTGATACAAAAAAAAATATTTAAGCCAATAAATTTTGAACAACAGTAGAAATGAACAGTAGAAATGGTTCTAAAAAAATCAAAGTTTCTTCAAGAAAATTCTACTCTATTATTTCTTTTACTTTTCAATTGTTCTTTTTAGTTATAATTAGGAAAGACTCCGCGAGAGCTTACCACTGCAGGTGCTCTTAGATGGAAGATAAGGTGCAAAGCTAACTAAAAGTCTCATACCACCAGTGGCGGAGCCAGCCTAGTTTTCTAGAGAACAAAACTTAGGTTCATCCCTATGGTGAACTCTTAAATTCACATCAACTCTTAACATCAATCAAAACGCCATGTAGGATTAATAAAAAAAAAGAAATAAAATTAAAAAAAATAACTTGATAAAAAAAATTATGCCTTTCCATGGTTTCTTCTTCTCCATCATCTCTAGATAATTGAAATCGTGTATTTATGATTTCGGGTTGGGGTTCAAGATCTAGAGTGTGAGTTCTGGGTTTATGATTAGAATTTAGGATTTACTGTTAAAATCTAGGGTTTAGTGTTACAATCTAGGGTTTGAGTTTGGATCTTATAGGATTTGAGTTTAGATTTATGGCATAGAATTTAGATTTAAGATATAAGAACAAAGAATTGCAGACTATAATTTAACAAACAAATCTTTCAATGTTCTTTGTGTGGGTGATGGAGATGAAGCAGTTATGGAAAACAAGATGCAGTTTTTTTTATTGCTTGTTTTTGTTTTTTAATTTATTTTTTTTACTAATCATATATGACACTTTGTTGATTTTAAAAATTGAGGTGAATTTAAGAATTCACAATAGGGAGTGAACCCAAGTATTGTTTTTTTGGACGGTCAAACTCATAATTTGTTTATATTTCATGGGTCAACATACCCATAATTTGTTAAAAATAATTCCTTATTTATAGTAAAAATGCATGTAAATTCTCTTATGTTTTAAATATCACGCGGATCATCTGACCACCCTTCTAATCAGCTGCCTCCGACACTTACCTCAAAACTCTGGTTCTGTTATATTTTCAGGTTCGGGAAGGTTTCTGATTGTCAATAATGCACAATGCAAAGATATTGAAATTCTTATTCAAATATCATTTGGCTCAGTAAATATCTTACGCCATCAAGTTGTGTTGCTGTTGACTGTATCCAATTCTCGTGTCTTCCTGTTAATTTCTTATTGTCTTACATTTTCATGTATATGTGAAATTGTATAACTAGAAGTCATAGTAATTTGTGACGTTTGATTAATTGAAAATTTAATAAAAAATGTGACTTTTGATTATTTTTCTCTTAAGTATTGTTTAAATATTATTATTACTTGAATCAGTCAAATTATTTCAATCTGATAATTTTATTTGTTTCAATTCTTGATCATCTATTGATAAAAACACATGAAAGTTATTGATATTATTTTCAAACAAATGCCAATACATTTTCATTAGATTTTTTTTTATATATTTTAAACGAGAAATTATCTGTGACAACAACATTTATAAGGTTCACATCGGTCAAAAATATAATCCCACTGGTCACAAAACTTTGCACACCCGTATTTCCCATCATACTCACACGGCGCTGAGATCGAGAAGCATACGACAGTCGCCCAATTTATTCCATAACCTACTTATATGAAAATATTATAAAATCAATAAGTATATTAATCAAAAAGGATAAAACTGTACCTATAATTAAAAATTTCGTATAAGATAAACGGTTACCATGAGTATTAGCAGGGGAAACAGCCGAAGCTGTAGTATGACAATCAACAAAAGATATGATGAAAAAGGTAGTGAAAACAAACATGACTAAAGTTTTCATAGTGATAACCATTTTGTAAATGTTCAAAACTTAAATTGCTAAAATAATTTACTTTAACTCTACTTGTTTGTTGAGTTTTTCTTTACTTTGTCTGATTATATATATATAATGACACATACACATTAAAAGCAAATATATCTTGGTCAAAGATATATAATAAAAAACATTTCATTTTATTCCTAATATTAAAGATTTCTTTTGCCAAATATAATTAAAGAATTGACTATAGAGATTCACAAAAAAGTAAGAAAATATGTAACTTACATACTAATTAATGTCAAGTCTTGGGACTGAATGGAATTTACATACTTGTACATCCTCTTTAAACAGATGATTTATATGCTACAGACGGAATTTACTGTAAAATATATTTTTAAATAGCATTTTTATAATTAAATTTGAAAATAGAGAAGTAGTCTTTGATATAATTGATCAGTTTTGGTAGGAACGCACTAGCCGTACAGTGAACTTTTACCGAAGAACTATCACAATGTACAATTTGAGTTTGAAATTATTTCTAACTAATAGCAAAGATAGTCAGACTGTCAGATAAATTGTTTGGACCAAAGTTTAAAATCAAAACTTTCTCATAACTACAATTTTCTTTCAGGTAGACTCGAATCACAAGGAGTATTTTAGCAAATGCATACGTCTCCCTAATACTTTTACGGGTAGAGAGACATGTGATAATATCGTAACGTCTGGACCACCTATGGCTAATGGGTCAAGCACATCTGCTCACCCGGCCAGTTGGTCCATTGTAACCGACGGTGTGTTAATTTTTCAAAAGTTCATTAATCTTGTTTAGTAACCATGTAATCACCATATGATATTTCTTCATGTTTGGGACTCACTCACAGGGACGGATCCACCCTTTGAGAAGGTGTGTCACGTGCCACATACCCAGTACAAATGATAATACACTAAAGTTGTCAGCTCTGATGGTTTAAAAGGCTTAAGGGTGCCCCATGCAACCCAAGTTCTAATCCTTAAGCTATTTTTTTCTTCAATATTTTATTATATTTTTGTCACATTTTTATAAAATAAGTTCCATTTTTCCTTTATTTTTGCTATCATTGAATTTATCTTTTAAGATATGTGAAGCTATATCTCTGATGGTGGTATAATTGTAATGTATACGGCAACGTCAACGACTATTGTTCCGGCAAGTTCCAGTCTCATCCGTTCACTATTTCATTGGCTACAGCCATTATCAGTAACCCTTCCTCCCTTGCCATTGTTGTATCTCCATATCTATGGTGGCTTTGAGATATATTTACAGGAAAAGCAGAAATCTCTAATATGAAGAAGAAGATGAAGTTATTACAAATCTACCATTAATTAAAAGATATATTTTAAAAAAAAAATTAAGATGACATAAATGTGTACATAATTTTGGTGTACACAAGTACATCGGATGACCAAATGGATGTGTACATAATTAGATGACGTGGATGTGAACATAAGTTGTGTATGTCTGTACACGAGAATATTGGGTGATCACGTGGATGGATGTGTACATAATGTTGTGTACGCATGCCAAACTGTATCCTCATAGGTCTTCTTGTATAAATGAGTAGTATACATAGATCTTCTTGTACATATGTACATTATGTTGATGAACAAGACCTCGCCGCGTGTATAATATCCTCATGTAGATTGTAAATTTGTATACATTAGTAGTGTACATAGGTCTTGATATCCATATGTACACTAGCATAATGAACATTGGAATAAATAAATAGTGTACATAGGTCTCGTTATATACATATACATTATTGTGATGACTAAGGCATAACAATGTATACAATACATTATGTACATTGTAAATTTGTATACATGAGCAGTGTATATAGAGGTCATGTTATCACATGTACACTTATTTATATTTCTCTAAGACTTCAAAAGCTTCTTTCCATCTCATGGTATTCAAACCTTAATAGATAAACAAAAAAAATATTATCTAAGGACAAATATGCATATTTAACATTTTGAGGCCAAATTATAAAAAGACAAAGAAATTTAAGGACCAGAAATGAAATTATCAGAAACTTGGCCATTGTTGCTGAGTTTCGATTCAGAACAACAGATTGAGCTTAGTTGTGGCTCTCCGACGATGCCTTAGCATAAATTGATGGCGAGACTGCAAAGGTGAGACGATGAGACAGCTAAGACAGAGGTGATGTAATCGAGGGTTTGACGAGAAGGAAGAATTGCGTTGGAGAAGAAAGTGTTGTGCCGTTAAAGAAAAGATGCAGCGGAGAAGAACGAATTGTGGCAGCAGAAAAATCCGACCCAATGACCTTCAACAGACCATGACTGTGTAGTGTGCCGGCAAGCACTGGCTCCGGATGCGGCAGAAAATTGTGACGGTGTGAAAAAGAAGTTTTGATAATTTCTGAATTTTTTTAATATGTCAAAAAAATAGAAAAAAGTAATTAATTTTTAAAAGTTGTGGGGTCATCTTAATTAGATCGATGACTTTAGTTAATAAAAACTACCCTAGTAGTCATAACTGTCTTATAATATCATTAAAAACTTAAAACCGCCATGTAGTGTAAATCACTCAAATATTAACTTATCTTTTACCAAAAAATAAATATTAACTTATCTATAGGATTTAGATAATATGTTAATAAAAAAGGAGCTAGTAGAACTATTGTAAGAAATGAAGTTGAAGAACGGCGTTGGAAAGTAAATCAACGAAGAGTTGGTTATGGGTGTTGTGATAAAATAACATATACATATATGTTTATTTTTTTATTTTTTTTTTGATCGAAATACATATATGTTTATTAGTTTATGTTTTATGAGACTTTCCAGCAAAATGGAAGCTAATATCTAACTAGAAGTCTAGAACCCTAGAAACTATCATACGACAATACTAACTAGACGAAACAGTGAGAAGACTATTATGCCAGTGACCAACATAAAACTACAGATTTCTGTAAGAAACCAAACCTGTATCACACGACATGAAAGACTATGTATACTACTACTACAACGATCGTAAACAAGAAAAGAAGAATAAGAGCTAACATTTAAACGACAACAAAGTGGGAAACCAGAATTAGTAAAGCATGCAATTTAAACTGATCAGTTTTTGTTATTAATGTATATTTTATCATACTATAAAATTATACTAGATTTTGACCCGCCCCTAAAAAGGGCGGGTATATTTTTTGTTGAAAAATTATGATTTTTGATAAATTATATATTTTTACCTTTTTATGAAATTTATCTTAAATTTACTTATATGACATATTTTTGTTATTTTAAATATGACTAAATTTTTGAAGAATCAAAATAATTCGAATCTGTAATATCATTTTATTTATTGAACCCAAAGTTAAACTTATTTTACTCTGCTTTTTTTTTAATTTAAATAAAATATTTTATATATTCAACACTCTATATATTGAAAATTTTATTTGTTCGTTTCAAAATATTTTCTATAATTTTATTAAATTTATTTTATGTGATTTAATTTTATTTTAAATGAAATTATTTTGTAAGAAGTTCAGATAATTCAGACTTGTATTATGATTTTGTTGATTTAATCATTTGTTATTTCAACTTGATTTTATTTTGAGGTTTCATTTAATAAATGCTTTCAAATAATTAATATCGTAAAAGATTTTCTGGAAATATATGGTGCAAATATTTAAGAAATAAATTTTTTAAAAATGCTAAGAAATGAATTATTAGATATTTTTAATTTAATTGTAAAATAATGACTTTGTATTGGTTGCAAATACTGCTGGTAAAAATGTACAAATAGTATTTGTAATTAATTGGAAAAATGAGGGTTATATTCATAAGAACTATTCCGTTTTAATAATATAGATATTCATGTCTAACTGATTTTATAAAATGATAAAATAATGGTTATTTAGTAAAATAATTATATTAAATGAAAAATTAAGTGACAATAAATGTAACACATTTTTATTTTTTTATTTAATTTATTATTTTATTCATAAAAACATGACTTTGAATAATGTTTTTGGTTACGTTATTTTCCATCCGTTGAAACTAAAATATTTTTTTTTACTAAATTAAACATTTAACCATATATAAAACTTAGTTATTTACATTTTCGATTTTATAATTGGCACAAAATTTATATTGATTAACTTATAAATAAAAATCTGCACTATTATTACTATGGTAATATAATTAATGATGTGTATTATCGTTAAGATAATATAATTAATAAAATTATAAGCTAACTGAAATATGGAAATACAATTAATGTACTACTACTATTCATGTTTTCAAACTACTTTCATTTAGAATACTATTACTATTAATGATGTGTATTATCGTTAAGATAATATAATTAATATTGAAATATGGAAATACAATTAATGTACTACTACTATTCATGTTTTCAAACTACTTTCATTTAGAATACTATACTTGTTTTCAAACATCTCCAAAATGTACTCCAATTTTAATAATATAGAAATATTCCCGGGGGGTGGGGGGGTTATGTAACGGGACGGGATCCAATGACATTTGACTTGGGAGAAGTGTTATGAACTTAATTGTTGTCTTCCAGCTCACCCAGGCCAGCTCCACTCATAATTCATACTTCATTTGTTCCTAAATATATGATGTTTAGAGAAAAACATGCAAAAATTACTTTTTGTCTAAAAATTATTATTAAAATTAAAAATTAATAATGTTTAACCAATTACAAAATAGATGATTAAATATGATTGGCTACACAGTTTTTAATAAAGTAAAAGTTACCTAGAAAAATGAGAACATCTTACATATTAGAATATCAAATTTTGTTAAAACATCCTACATTTAGGAACGGATAGAGTACTTATAATTATCGTATTTATCTATACTATTAAAACAAAATTTTATTTATAAATGACCTTCAATTTTACAATATGTACAAGACTCTGTCACTAAAATATTTTTAAGCTACAATTTTTATTAAATTGTTTATTTTCTGAATATCCTTTTAATGCAACACACAAAATTATTTAAAAGTTATTTTCCCATTGACTGTAATTAAGGAAAGATTCTTCTGGATTTCAAAGTTGAGATCTAAACAAAGCTTGGATTTTTTGTTGTTTCCTAATTGAAAGTTTGGAATTTGAATTTTCTCCATTACAAGCGTTTTGTTTCAGCCATGAGTACAAGTGCTTCGTATCCTTTATAAGGTTTTTACTATAATTCATTGATTACACAATTTATTTGATTGATTTGCATATTTATTCTGACATACACTATGACTATGGCTATGGCTATGGCTCGCAACTCAAAAGATCACGACTTTGGTGGTTAGGGGCAACTGGAGACAACCGAATCCATAAAAGAAAACCTAAAAATATACTTTATTAAAAGGGAAAGAATCTAAATAAATCTACTTATCTAAAGTTGTTGCACCTTTTCTTTAGGCTTAAATTTTATTGGTCTTACCTTATATATTTGTAACAGTTACTCAATACATATTCATCCGATTAGTTAATATCTATTATATTAAAAGAGAAGTCATGACTTGTAATTCATGTGTAATTTTTTATAAAATGGACTATCTACTAGAATTGGACATATTACATTTTTAATCATCATTAATCTTTATATTCAATAGAATACACTACATTAATCAATTATTAATAACCTTAATATTATATAAAAAATAACAACTTAATATTTTTTAAAGATTTTACAAACAAGAGTAACAATATATTGAATCCTACATATATTTAAACCATATATATACATATTTATTTAAAATTTCGAAAAATATGTTTAAAAATATTTTAGCAGAACTTAATTTTCTGATTAGTTTTAAAATATTTATATACACTACTATATTCAGTTATCATTTAAAAAATGAAAATAATTATTCTATCCTTTTTATCAGTAATATAATCAAAATGAAATCCAGTTTTAAAAAAAGCGGGTAAAAATTTATGATATCACTCAAATTACTCTAAGGAGTGAATTACTCTCATCAAAAGAGATCAATTGTAGT
>OVBX01004896.1:1789-13850 GCA_900406325.1 Erucastrum elatum
CGCTACTGTCGCAGCCATCGAAGCCAGCTTTACTCACCACGGAGACCGAGTGTGAGGGACCGTACTTGAACTCTACACGATAAAAATAAGTATTTGCCTGTTAGGGGAAAATAAGTTTCTTGTGGATCAAGTAGTCTGTTTTTAGTGCTAATTAAATACCTAGAGTGTCACCGACTCTGAAAGTCTTTCTAGTGACCCAAGTCGTGTAATCAATACCACTGGTCCAGCCAGAAACATCACCGACCTGATAAGNAGCCAGAAACATCACCGACCTGATAAGTCACGGCGAAGACGGCAGGGACTACGGTTAGGAGAAGAAGGAGGAGAACGTTCGCGGCGGTTGATCCCATTGAGACAAATACTGCAAAGATAGATGAAAAGAGAAAGAGAGAGAGAGATGAGGAAGAGTTATACGATAGCGAGACTATGAGGACGATGCCTACTACTAATAGATATATGGTTACAAAAGGTATCACAGTTGATAAAGTCGTGCTTAGATGATCGATGGCCAACTAGTTTATATTCATTGATTTTATATATAGAATAATTCGTTCTTCTTTTCAAAATGTTGTCGTCGTAAAATGACGAACTATCCATGTGCAAATGTGCAATACGCTCAATCTTTCGTTTTTTTTTGATAATTTCGTATCAGAAAAATGTATATCGAACACGTTAATTAATTGTTCAAATGTATGTCCAAAAAAATGTGACTATGTATGTCAAATGTGCAAATGTATGTCAAAAAAAAAAAATTAATTGTCAAAGTCGCTAATTGTTATGTTACCTATGTGGCTATGTGACTATGTTATTTGCTAAACTTTTTTTTATCAATATTGTCGTTTACACATTTAGCTTTGTATCAATCAATGATGTTGGGTGCTTTTTTGATACAGTCAGTATGTTTTTACCGCTAAACCGTTCACCTAAAACAAATTACCAATTGTTCTGAAATATTCGGTGTGTACTGTAGAAGACAAAGACGACCGAAACATGCAAGATACATAACGTATGAACATTACAACGATCGAGTTGAAGAAAAACAGTTTCTCTGTTACTAAAACCTTAGTGTGGTGAATGTATAGACAGCGAGAGACCCCTTTGTTGCTATAAAATTATTATTATTTTATAGAATTTAGAACATCTATAGATCATGTCTTGTACTTTCAATGAAACCTCACAATTTTTTTTTAAAACATGCTATGAACCGGATGATAGCAAGGAGAGGGCTGCCACGTACTCTAATCTCCATAATAGTGGAAGAGATTGCCTACAAGATTGCAGCGGAATGGCTACAAGATCTAAGAGATTAATCTAAATTTAGATACAGAATAGTCAATGACAGAACACAAATTCCGTAAAAAATAATTACTATTAATTTGACTTTCATAAAATAGTTTTTTTTTTAGAATCAATCATCTTTCTCACAATGGATTCTCTGAGTACTGTCAGAAATATGTAAAATGTTGACACATTCCACATTCATATATCACTATATTAGCTATTCAAATTATTCTAGAAATGCTGCTCTTATAGAAAAGTAAACCGTTGTTTTTGCCAAGTAGCAACAAGTTTATTCACTCTCTCCAGTCTGTCTCTGTTTAATATAAGCCCATTTTTAAGGTCCGGTTGCAGGCCCAATGCCGACATAAATAAAAGTCAACACGTTTCAGAAGATAGACCTTCAAGGTTCAGTATGTAACAACAAGGTGAAGATATATAATTGTTTTAAGACATTACTATGCAGATTTGAAACTGGAGCCGCCAAGTTGTATTTGTCTCTCAACTTGTCACCACTTATTATTTTTTTCTTTCTTTTTGTTTTGCATTTCCATATTTCTCCTTCCATTGAATCTCACCACTTTCTCTCTTTATCTTCTTTGTTCCCTGATGCACAAGAAAACAAATCATCACTTTTATCATTCATCCAAGATAAATCACCCTACCGAATTGTTTTGAGCCAAATACAGATAAGCCCAAGTTCACCTTCATATAAATCCAAAAACCCATTACTCACTAGAAAAGACAACAGTTCACATATAGTAGTAATGATCTCCATGAACTTATACCAATTCTCAACCTTCCTAATGACGTATATGCACAAAAAATGAGATGTTTATGGTTTTCTATTAAAAATGAAAAAAAAAGAATCTGTTAACAGGATGACTCTTTTTATATAATAATAGTTTAATCTAAAAAGCAAAAAATGCAACTAGTCATACACCTTTCACAAATACCTTTCAGGCTCTGATGTGGCAACTCCAAAAAGCAAATAAGAATTATTTTTTATATGAAGTATCTAACCATTCATTTAATGTTTATGTATATGAACACAAGCCGGCAGTTTCCAAAACCGTTTTCAAATATAAGAGAAGAAACAATGACCTTTTAAAATAAAGACCAGGTTATCTTCATGTGTATATAAGAACACGCTTTGCATGCCTGCTTACTATAAGTAGGAAGACAAGGTGAAAACCTAAAGTACCAAAACAGATTCTTGCAAAAAGCAATGGAGGAAACAAATAAAAATGTGCTTGGTGATTGCTTTACTAGTGCTATGGCACTTACAGAGTCAGGTGTCCCTAATGTGCCTACCCGTTACATTCTTCCTCCTTCACAACGACCAGTTCTCAGCCCAAGCATTGGCACTGGTAGCATCAATCTTCCTGTCATTGATCTCTCCTTCTTACATGATCCTCTGCTCCGACCCAGTGTCATCCATGAGATTGAAATGGCCTGCAAGGAGTTTGGTTTCTTTCAGGTAATACTCTTGTTTTCAGCTACATAAACTACACATGTATGGTTAGGTAAGAAGACACGTGACAAGTTATGTAACTCAGAATTCATGAACTGTTACAATCCAACAGTGTCCTATTTTATGTGTCATCTGATCTCTCAGTTCATTAGATTTAGGCCATGTGTTTCATTGCTCGGGTCACTAGAACTAGAATACAATGTGCTTATAATATATACTATATATATATACAGAGACTTCTGAGTTCAGTTCTTTTTCGTTTGTACTTTCCACCAATCAACCAAGTCCTTACCAAAAAAAATAAAATATATATATATAAATGAAAAAGACAAAGTCCTTAGTTTCTGTTTTTATTGAGAATAAAAATNTACAGAGACTTCTGAGTTCAGTTCTTTTTCGTTTGTACTTTCCACCAATCAACCAAGTCCTTACCAAAAAAATAAAATAATATATATATATATATATAAATGAAAAAGACAAAGTCCTTAGTTTCTGTTTTTATTGAGAATAAAAATAAGTATACATGTCACAATGCTTATCTTTATTATTCATGCAAATGTCATGTATGCTGCTCTGTTTCAATAAAGAACACTACACCTAGTATCATTTGTATCCCTCTTATTCAGTACATAACTCTGATCCAAAACTTGCCAACTCAACAGGTTACAAACCATGGAATATCATCTTCAGTGATGAGAGACGCCCTAGATGCAGCTACAAGGTTCTTTGACTTACCTGCCCATGAGAAGATGCTTCTGGTTTCTGATGATGTACATACGCCGGTAAGATATGGCACCAGCATAAACCATGCAACAGACAGTGTTCATTACTGGAGAGACTTCATCAAACACTACTCCCATCCTCTCTCAAAGTGGATCGATCTCTGGCCATCCAACCCTCCATGCTACAAGTAAGTAAAACCTATATACGCATATAACTCTTAAACCTAATATAGGACTCAAAACTGATGTGACCTATCCCTTTTACTATCAGGGAAAAAGTGGGGAGATACTCAGAAGCAACGCATGTGCTACACAAGCAACTAATGGAAGCTATCTCAGAGAGTCTAGGCCTCGAGAAAAGCTACTTACAGGAAGAAATCGAAGAAGGGTCACAGGTCATGGCGGTGAACTGCTACCCAGCGTGTCCAGAACCAGAGATTGCCTTAGGGATGCCACCACATTCCGACTTCAGCTCATTAACCATCTTACTCCAAAGCAGCCAGGGGCTTCAGATAAAGGAAAGAAACAACAACTGGATCAGTGTACCTTACATCGAAGGAGCTCTGATAGTGCAGCTCGGGGATCAGGTTGAAGTGATGAGCAATGGCGTATACAAGAGCGTGGTTCATCGAGTGACAGTGAACAAAGATGTCAACCGCCTCTCGTTTGCTAGTCTTCACAGCTTGCCAATGAACAAGAAGATAACTCCAGCTCCTCAGCTCGTGAATGAAAACAGACCAGCTGGTTATGGAGATTTCAGCTTTAACGATTTTCTTGAGTATATCTCAAGAAACGATCTCACAAAGCAGAGATTCATTGATACAGTCAAGAAGAACAAGTTCTGAATATGGTTGGATTACGTGGAACCTAAGTAAGTTGCAAAATGTATTAATTAGTGTTATGTGTTATGAAACCACTAGAGTTATATTACAGAACATAAGCACTTGAGTAAGATTGTCTGCAAATAAAATGAACTTGTTTATATGTTGCATAAAAATAATAATTACTTGTCATAAGTGCAAATGATTCTCATGTTTCTCTAGATGAATCGTACAATAAATCTATAAAAAAAATTTCTTGAATCCAAAAAATTCATTGTTACAGTCAAGAAAACGAACAGTGTCTGAAGATGGTGTCAATTTATAAAAAAAAAAATGTAAATTTGCAGCATCGAATCGAATTACTTACTGTGTACGAAAAATCAGCGGTCATAAATAGTTTTTTTTTTTTTCCGACAAGCTCTGTTAGTCGACTCTGCCCTGCCCGCTCGGTTCCGTCGGCAGATTCGCCGTTAAACTTCACTCCGTTTCGTTATATCGCGAATCTTTTTTTGTTTACGTTTTTGCCGCGAAATGATTTATATATTTCTTAATCATCGTATATATTAAATTGAACAAAAAGGCCCTTTTCAGAGGTACCTGGATTTTATAAAACATTATCATGAACATAAATAGAAATAGAAATATATTTTTTCCCCAAAAGGGTTTAAAAATTATGAAATGAACTAATCAGTTCTGTGTATATTAATATGAATAATTATGCTAAAACTCCTTTGAAAAAGATGAAAAGAACATATATACAAAGAATATATTAATGATTTATTACATGTAAATAGAGATTTTATAGCTCTGGTTAGTTTATGCAACTTTTGATCCACCTGTGCATTTGGTTTGATTTTCCATCTTATTGTTTATGGATTCTCTTAATAGTTAAATATTAGTCTGCCAATATATAAATACCGAACCAAAATTTCTATTGATGATCATGTGGTGTCCTAATTTGAATGAATGTAAATATAATTCCTTTGTATAATTCAGTATGATTGTATGATTAGTAAAAAAATGCGAAATCTTATTGGCAGAGAGGTTGAATTTGAGCAGGAATTATCAAAATTGGTCGAATTCCGAATTATTGAAATAATATAGGGGTCGTTTAAACGAAATAGAGAATTGTCTATAAATAAATTGAATTAATACTTACGGAAAAAGGTCTTCTGCTCTGCTTCGGACATCCCTCCTCCTCTTCTTCGCCGTCTCTTCGCTGGCGTCTGACCCAAAAAATGACAGAGGAAGAGGTGGCGATGGAGATGGAAGCCGTAGAAGCAGTTTACGGGGACGAAGCCGTCATAGTGGATTCGTATCCTCCTCATCTTCATCTCCACATCAAGCCCCGTACCGCCGAGATCTCTTCTCAGCAGGTTTGAATGATTCTTTTAAATATCGAAACTTTACGCATTGAAAGTTGTCAAATTAGGATTTTTTTTGGTGTATTGGGTCGATCGTACAAAAGCTTTAGAGCTGAAGTAGATGCAAAAGTTTTGATTTTTATGTTATTTGATGACATTGTGGTAATAATGCTCACCTGCAGTTTGTGGAAGCGGTTGTGAGAATACAAGCAGGTTCTAAGGTACTGTTTGGTTTCAGTGTTGTGGAGAATCATTAGCTTGTCTTATTGAGCTAAAAAGGATCTTCCTTTTTTGTTTTTATTTGCAGTATCCAGAAGAGCCGCCAGAGATTAGCCTGATTGAATCCAAGGGTCTTGATGAGCAAAGGCAAAAGCTTTTGATTGGGTTTGTGCAGGAGAAAGCTTCTGAGCTATCATCCTCTCTAATGCTAGTTGCACTTTGTGAGGTAACACTACTTTCACTTAGAAAAGAGAAATTAAAATCATTTTATTGTTGAGCGATATGTAAGATTAGTTTGCTGAATCACAAGCAAATGATGTGCGTAGATATGTATATCTAAGATTAGAATCTCATGTAGTATACATGTTTGTAGGAAGCAGTTGAGAGGCTGACGATTATGAACCATCCCGATGGTGATTGTCCACTTTGTTTGTATCCGTTATTCCCTGAGGATGGAGAGAGTGAACAAATGCCCTTTATGAAGCTCATGTCTTGCTTCCATTGTTTCCATTGGTAAATAATCTCTGACCGGCTCTGTTACAATGATTGTATCTCAATGTTAAGGTGCCTAATAGTTCTTTATTGATTGCAAGTGATCAGTGAGTGCATCATCAGGTGGTGGAACTGGCTTCACACAGAGAAAGAAGCTGATTCATCTAATGGTGAGATAATGTCTTTTTGATGGAAACTGGAAAGGAATTAGATTAGATACTCTGAAGAGGGGAGTTCAATTAAATAAGCTAAATAAAATTTTAAGTATTGCAGGTAACTCTGGATCAGTAGATAAAAGCTTGGGGAACTGTCCAGTGTGCCGCAAAGTTGTTCATGCGAGTGATATTGAGCATGTTCTCGGCTTAGTTGGTTCTCAGTCATCTCAACAGGTGAGTTAGCCATTAACTTATTATCATTTTGTTTTTTTTGTCTTTGCATTGATTCTAGCTTTCGTGGTTTGGGACACCGAACAGGAATCTGGTTTGGTACAAGGCGAGGAAGAAGTAGATGACCCCCTGCTCCAGTCAGAGTCAGAGATCACGAGAAGAGAGCGGTTTGAGGCTATTCTAAAGACGCAGGAAGAGAAGGGTGGTCTGGTTCAACCAAAGAAAAACATATCGGTTGTGCCCGGTATGTATCTTCCTCCACCAGCTCCTGCAGCATCAGCTTCTTCAAATCAAGAAGAAGCTAGTCAAGAACAAGGACAACAAGTGGAACACAAAGAAGCTGAATCGGAGACAAACTCTAGCAGCTCCAACAACAGGAGAGGGAGAGGCAGAGGCCGAGGAATGCCGGGACATAATAGTAATGTCAACAGAAGGAAGCAGAATCCGCAAGATCCAAGAAAGCCTACGAAGCAGTGGGTGCAGAGGAGTTGACAAAAACTCCATGTATTATTTATATATGTATACTTATATATCGAGAGAGAGAGAGAGACAGAGATCAAACTCAGTCTTAAAAACAGACTACAATGCAAAAAAAAAGAAAGAAAAGAATCATGTGTTACAAGGATAATTTTTAAGAACTTTTACACATTAAAAACATTAGTTTAGTTAACCTTATATAAATTTACAAAAATTAAACATAGCAATCTAAAAGTGTATTAATTGTCAATAAATGTGTGATATTTTTTTTTTTAATATTTACAATATGTTTATTAGTTAATAAAATATTTAAAAAATTATGAATCAACAAGAAAGAGGTAGAAAATTCATCGTCCGAGAGACTGGGTCTGTTCGTTTGGTTGCCGCATGTTTTTGCGTCTGCGTCAAACTTATTTGATTGTTGTTCGTTTCGTAGACACCGACACCGACGTTGCCGCAGATTGTTGTTTTGCCGCAGATTGTTGTTCGTTTTGAAGACGCCGACGCTGACGCCGACATAGAAAACATATTTAAATGTTGTTCGTTTGATAAACATCATACCTTAAGACTCGAGAGAAAGAGAAAGTGAGAGTGAGCTTGAGAGGGTCTGAGTTTGAGAAGATCATCGAGAGCTTGAGAAGGTTTGAGAGAGAGTGAGTCGTCGAGAGAGTGAGAGCCTGAGAAATCGATGGAGAGACACTGAGAGAGAGGCTCGAGCTCAGTTTCCGTCGGAGAAGAGAGAGAGAGCGAGAGCTCGTGATGTGCTTTGAATCAAGAGAAGAGAAGATATGACTGCGTCAATCGGAGAAGAGGATGCGGCTGCGTCAATTAGGACTACGTTTATTGGTAAATATTGAAAGATATTAAAGGTAAAATTGTAAATTACCTTTCTGGCCGCATCATTTACGTCGCGGACGCGAGATTTTTCGGTGTTAGACGCAGGCCTCGGCGTTAGACGCAGCGTCAGACGCGAAAGATCAACGCAGGTACCAGCGTCAAACAAACAAACAAGATTTCCGTAAAAGATCGCCGCAGCCGCAGACGCAGGTACATGCGGCAAACAAACGAACAGCACTAAAGTCAAATCAAATAACAGTAGTTCTGCCAAACAAGTCTCTTAAGTTGCATAAGCTAGAGCTGTTAACCTTCCATAGGCATAGATAGGCGGTGGAGAAATCAGCCATAAACTATTACAAACGTAGTACTTGCAAATTAATAACACTATGACAGATTCGTCATTGCACGAAATAACGTCACCTATATATCTTAAAGTCGTCCATGATCTTGCAAAAGATTTCGATTTCTTAGAATTGCCATATATTCTAACGATAAAAAAAACATTTTGCATATTATCTATTTATCAACGAAGAATGGTTAGTTAACATCTATTTCACAATTTCATATTCTAGTTCTATACCCTCATGCAAACGAACTTTGAAATCTCTGACTAATCACTAAAATTGTGTAACTGGTCAAGATCTTCAATTTCTTGAGTCTTCACAAAGTAAAATTAACCAGCGCCCGCCCATGTGAACGATGTAGCATTAGCTCCAAGCCAAAGTACCGCTTGGGTTAGACTAGATAGAGGCTTACCGAGACAGCCTTCCAGAGGTACAAGATATGTGGTGGAGAAACGTCCATCCATTAACTTTGAATATTTATAGGGCGAGTCTGGAAGATAACTTATGTTTAATTTGCTGGGTTACCACGTTATTGTACGATGAACAAGTATAGGCTAACCTACTAGCATTTCACTATAAATAGAGGTCGATCTTACGCTTATTTCTTCACACTTCACACATTCATCGAAAACAAATTACTAATAGTTATGACTAAGTTTGTTTCCATCATCACCCTTATCTTTGCTGCTCTCGTTCTCTTTGCTGCTTTTGGTGAGTGGTGATCTTTTCATATACATGGCGAAATTAGTTTAAATTTTTTATTATCAGAATATTTGATTTATCCATGATATATATATATACACAGAAGCACCAATGTTGGTTAGTGATCTAATCTTGAGCTGGTTATTTCAGCTGGTTAATGGGAATTAGAATAATTAGGTTGAACCGGGTTCTATTAGGACGGTTTAGTTCAATTAGTTCTGGTTCGCTATTGTTCGTCCTATATATAAAGGACAGACAGATAGCTTAGAGAAGCTAAGCGAGATAGAGGGAAAGATCTGTAATCGACGTTGTACTCTGTTCTTCACCATCTCTGTTGTTGAGATTGGTGCTCTGTTCTAGTGGATTTTGCTAGCTGAGTCTGGCTCCAGAGGATTAGTACTCCACATCGGAGTGACACCTTTGGGTAAACAAATCTTGCGTCGTCTCTTTCTTTTCTCTTCTTGATCTCTCTCGTTTCAAAGTCTTGTGAGTGATTGTGAGGTGGTACGAGTGATCTTTGATTCATCTCGAATCGGAGGGTTTACGCTCAACAAGTGGTATCAGAGCCAGGTTATCAAAATCGGGTCCGATGACGACGAAGAAGATACGAGCTGAGGTAGAGCTGTTCGACGGCACCAGTGACTTTTCACTATGGACGATTCGGATGATGGCTCACTTCGGGGTATCAGGTTTGAAGGAGGTGGTCCTGAGCGATGACTTCGAGATCGAAGTTCCAGCGACCAAACCGGAAGGGAAGACAGCGGATGACGATGACTCCGGCACATCAGAGATGAAAAAGATTCTCGATCCGGTCAAACTTGAGAAGGACGAGAAAGCGAAAGACATGATCATCCTGAACATTGGGAATCAAGTTCTGCGCAAAGTCAAGCACTGCACTACTGCAGCTTCGATGTGGTCATCTCTGGAAAGGTTGTATCTATCCAAGTCTTTACCTAATCGCATCTTCGTTCAATCTGTGTTCTATACGTTTAAGTGTGACAGTTCAAAATCTATCGATATAAACGTAGATGAGTTTCTTAAAATTGTTGCAGGGATGGGGAGCTTGAGCGTCAATGTCACCGACGAGATTCAAGCAATCGTCTTCTTGAGCTCACTGCCAGCAAGCTACGATCAACTGAAGCACACGCTCAAGTACGGAAAGGATTCTCTCACACTGGAAGAAGTGATAGCAGCTGCAAGGTCCAAGGAAAGAGAGATTCAAGAAAGTGGAAAGAGTGAAAAAGGAAGTGCCTCAGTTCTCTACTCCTCAGACCGAGGTAGACAAGGTAGAAGGGAGAGCAGTGATTCTCGAGGCAACAGGGGCATGAGCAAGTCTAAGACAAGGAAGGTCACCTGCTGGTACTGCAAGAAAGAGGGCCATGTCAAAGCAGACTGCTATGCCAGAAAGAAGAAGATGGAGCAAGACAGTGATGGAGAAGCAGCAGTAGCGATAAGTCAGAACGACACTCAGGACTCACTGATGTTAGCTGGAGACGACGCCAGCAACAACTGGGTGATTGACTCAGGCTGCACTCATCACATGACATGCTGCCGTGATTGGTTTACAGACTTCAAGGAGATCGAGTCAGCAAAGATCCTACTGGGAGACTTTCACACCGTGGAGACTCTTGGGATCGGCACTGTGAGGATAAACGCTCATGGTGGGATAGTAAAGCTGATGCAGAACGTGAGATATGTCCCGTCACTTCGAAGAAATCTGATCTCGACAGGAACCTTAGACAAACTGGGATTCAAACACTCAGGAGGAGACGGCAAGATCACCTTCAAGAAGAATTCGAAGGTTGCGCTGCAAGGGAGCCTAGTCAATGGCTTATACATCTTGGATGGAGAAACCATCCTTCCAGAAGTCTGCAACGCTGATGGTCTTAGTGTTCGTGTTCCACTGTGGCATAGCCGGTTAGGGCACATGAGCTACAAGAACCTCCAGGTCCTTGTGAAGGAGGGAATACTGACCAAGAGAGATGTGGGGACTGAGTTCTTCTGTGAGCACTGCGTGATGGGAAAGTCCAAAAGGGTAAGCTTTGGGACGGGTAAGCATAATACTAATAACATTCTAGAGTATGTTCATGCAGATCTTTGGGGCTCACCGAACGTTCACCCATCTCTATCTGGTAATAGGTATTTCCTGTCCATTATAGATGATCACTCTAGGAAAGTGTGGATCTGGTTTCTTAAAACTAAAGATGAGACTTTTGCTAGTTTTAGTGAATGGAAAACTCTCGTTGAAAATCAGGTTGATAGAAAAGTGAAATGCCTTAGGACAGATAATGGTTTAGAATTTTGCAACCATGCGTTTGATGAGTGTTGCAGGAAAAATGGCATAGTAAGGCACAAGACGTGTGCATACACACCCCAGCAGAACGGCGTTGCAGAACGGATGAATCGGACAATAATGGAGAAGGTTCGATGCCTGCTGAACGAGTCTGGCCTTGATGAAGGCTTCTGGTCAGAGGCAGCAGCGTTCTCGGTCTACACCATCAACAGAACCCCTTCATCAGCCGTGGGTTTCAAAGTTCCAGAGGAGATTTGGCTAGGAAAGAAGCCAGGGTACAAGCACATGAGGAAGTTCGGCTCAGTGGCATATGTGCATTCAAATCAGGGGAAGCTGAAGCCTAGAGCAGTCAAGGGAGTATTCATTGGCTATCCTCCAGGAACAAAAGGATACAAGATTTGGCTGCTGGATGATGAGAAGGGTGTGGTCAGCAGAAACGTGAAGTTCTGTGAAGAAATGATGTTCAAGGATTTACCTAAGGACTCGACTGTTGAAACCGAAAAGACGAAAAACAAGTCAGTAACTGAGAAGTTACCAGTGATGATACCTGCTCATGAAACCAAAGGGAGCTCAAGTCAAGGAGGAGCTACTCCGATATCAGTTGATGAGGATGCCTCAGAAGAATCCGATCAAGCTGATGAGGAGCAGGGAA
>OVBX01004897.1:0-13850 GCA_900406325.1 Erucastrum elatum
ACATGATAAGCTAGAGTAACATGATGAGAAAGTGGGATATCTTGTTCCTCACAACTCCTATAAGATTTCTAAAATATAGGGGTGATTCTACACTGATTATTGTCTTAAAAAGAAATCTTCTAACTTCTGGATTCATCCCTGTTTGCCAAGAATCATGAAGATATTGCCATATATCCAAAAAGGATAAGCTGGAGTAACATGATGAGAAAGTGGAATATCTTTTTCCTCACAACTCCTATGAGATTTCTACAATATAGGGGTGATTCTACACTGATTAATAACTTAAAAGTAAGATTCTTACATCTGGACTCATCCTGATTTGCCAAGAATCATGAAGATATTGTCATATGTCCAAACATGATAAACTAGAGTAACCTGATGAGAAAGTGAGATATCTTGTTCCTCATAAATCCTATGAGATTTCTACAATATTGGGGTTATTCTACACTGACGATTGACATAAAAGAAAGCTTCTTACTTCTGAATTCATCATGGTTTGCCAGGAATCATGCAGATATTGCAATATGTCCAAACATGATAAGCTGGAGTAACATGATGAGAAAGTGGGATATCTTGTTCCTCATAACTCCTATGATATTTCTACAATATANATAGGGGTGATTCTACACTGATTAATGTCTTAAAAGAAAGATTCTAACTTCTGGATTCGTCCTGGTTTGCCAAGAATCATGAAGATATTACCATATGTCCAAATAGGATAAACTGGAGTAACCTGATGAGAAAGTGGGATATCTTGTTCCTCACAACTCCTAAGATATTTCTACTATNGGGGTGATTCTACACTGATTATTGACTTATAAGCAAGCTTCTTACATCTGGATTAATCCTGATTTGCCTTGAATCTTGAAGATATTGATATATGTCCAAACAGGATAAACTGGAGTAACCTGATGAGAAAGTAGGATATTATGTTCCTCACAACTCCTATGAGATTTAGACAATATAGGGGTAATTATACACTTATTAATGATGTGAAAGCAAACTTCTAACTTCTGGATTCATCATGGTTTGCCAAGAATCATGAATATATTGTATGTCCAAACAAGATAAGCTAGAGTAACATGATGAGAAAGTGGAATATCTTGTTCCTCACAACTCCTATGAGATTTCTACAATATAGGGGTGATTCTACACTGGTTATTGACTTATAAGCAAGCTTCTTACATCTGGATTCATCCAGAATTGCCAAGAATCATGAAGATATTGCCATACGTCCAAATATGATAAATTAGAGTAACTTGATCAAAAAGTGAGATATCTTGTTCCTCACAACTCCTATGAGATTTCTACAAAAAAAGCTTCTTACTTCTGGATTCATCGTGGTTTGCTAGGAATCATGAAGATATTGCCATATGTCCAAACAGGATAAGCAGGAGTAACATGATGAGACAGTGGAATATCTTGTTCCTCACAACTCCTATGAGATTTCTACAATATAGGGGAGATTCTACACTAATTAATTTTGTAAAAGAAAGCTTATAACTTCTGAATTCATCCTGGTTTGACAGGAATCATGAAGATATTGCCATATGTTCAAACATGATAAACATGAGTAACCAGATGAGAAAGTAGGATATTATGTTCCTCACAACTCCTATGAGATTTAGACAATATAACGGTAATTCTACACTTATTAATGAGTTAAAAGCAAGCGTCTAACTTCTGGATTCACCATGGTTTGCCAAGAATCATGAACATATTGCCATATTTCCAAACAGGATAAGCTGGAGTAACATGATGAGAAACTGGGATATCTTGTTCCTCACAACTCCTATGATATTTCAACAATATAGGGGTGATTCTACACTGATTAATGTCTTAAAAGAAAGCTTATAACTTCTGAATTCAACCTGGTTTGCCAGAAATCATGAAGATATTGCCATATGTCCAAATAGGATACTCTGGAGTATCCTGATGAGAGAGTGAGATATCTTGTTCCTCACAACTCCTATGAGATTTCTACAATATAGGGGTGATTCTACACTAACTAATGTCTTAAAAGAAATCTTCTAACTTCTGGATTCATCCTGGTTTGCCAAGAATCATGAAGATATAGCCATATGTCCAAACAGGATAATCTGGAGTAAACTGATAAGAAAGTGGGATATCTTTTTCCTCACAACTTCTATGAGAGTTCTACTCTATAGGGGTGATTCTACACCGATTAATGTCTTAAAAGAAAGTTTCTTACATCTGGATTTATCCTGCTTTGCCAAGAATCATGAAGATTTTGTCATATGTCCAAACAGGATAAACTGGAGTAACTTGCTGAGAAATTGAGATATCTTGTTCCTCACAACTCTTATGAAATTTCTACAATATAGGGGTGGTTCTACACTGATTATTGACTTACAAGAAAGCTTCTACATCTGAATTCATCCTGATTTGCCAAGAATCATGAAGATATAGTCATATAAGCAAACATGATAAACTAGAGTAACATGATGAGAAAGTGGGATATTATGTTCCTCACAACTCCTTTGAGATTTCTACAATATAGGGGTGATTATACACTGATTAATGACTTAATAGAAAACTTCTTACTTCTGGATTCATCCTGGTTTGCCAGGAATCATGAAGATATTGCCATATGTCCAAATTGGATAAGCTAGAGTAACATGATGAGAAAGTGGGATATCTTGTTCCTCACAACTCCTATGATATTTCTACAACATAGTATTGATTCTACACTGATTAATGTCTTAGAAGAAAGCTTCTTACATCTGGATTCATCCTGGTTTGTCAGGAATCATGAAGATATTGCCATATGTCCAAACAGTATAAGCTAGAGTAACATGATGAGAAAGTTGGATATCTCGTTCCTCACAACTCCTATGAGTTTTCTACAATATTGTGGTGATTAATGATTTAAAAACAAGCATCTTACATCTGTATTCATCCTAATTTAACAGTAATCATGAAGATATTGACATATGTCCAAACAGGATAAGCTAGAGTACCATGATGAGAAAGTTGGATAACTTGTTCCTCACAACTCCTATGAGATTTCTACAATATAGATGTTATTATACACTGATTAATGTCTTCAAAGCAAGCCTTTTTACTTCTGGATTCATCCAGGTTTGCCAAGAATCATGAAGATATTGCCATATGTCCAAACAGGATAAGCTAGAGTAACATGATGAGAAAGTTGTATATCTTGTTCCTCACAACTCCTTTGAGATTTTTACAATATAGGGGTGATTATACACTGATTAAAGAATTAATAGAAAGCTTCTTACTTATGTATTCATCCTGGTTTGCCAGGAATCATGAAGATATTTCCATATGTCCAAATAGGATACTCTGGAGTAACCTGATGAGAGAGAGTGAGATATCTTGTTCCTCACAACTCCTATGAGATTTCTACAATATAGGGGTGATTCTACACTAATTAATGTATTGAAGAAAATCTTCTAACTTCTGGATTCATCCTGGTTTGCCAAGAATCATGAAGATATAGCCATATGTCCAAACAGGATAATCTGGAGTAACCTGATAAGAAAGTGGGATATCTTTTTCCTCACAACTTCTATGAGAGTTCTACTCTATGGGGGTGATTCTACACCGATTAATGTCTTAAAAGAAAGATTCATACATCTGGATTTATCCTGGTTTGCCAAGACTCATGAAGATTTTGCCATATGTCCAAACATGATAAACTGGAGTAACTTGCTGAGAAATTGAGATATCTTGTTCCTCACAACTCCTATGAAATTTCTACAATATAGGGGTGGTTCTACACTGATTATTGACTTACAAGCAAGCTTCTACATCTGAATTCATCCTGATTTGCCAAGAATCATGAAGATATTGTCATATAAGTAACATGATGAGAAAGTGGGATATTATGTTCCTCACAACTCCTATGAGATTTCTACAATATATGGGTGATTCTACACTGATTATTGACTTTTAAGCAAGCTTATTACATCGGGATTCATCATGATTTACCAATAATCTTTAAGATATTGCCATATGTCCAAACATGATAAGTTGGAGTAACCTGATGAGAAAGTTGTATATCTTGTTCCTCACAACTCCTATGAGATTTCTACAATATAGGGGTGATTCTAAACTGATTAATAACTTAAAAGCAAGCTTCTTACATCTGGATTCATCCTGATTTGCCAAGAATCATGAAGATATTGTCATATGTCCAAAAATGATAAACTAGAGTAACCTGATGAGAAAGTGAGATATCTTGTTCCTCACAACCCCTATGAGATTTCTACAATATTGGGGTGATTTTACAGTGACTAATGACATAAAAGAAAGCTTCTTACTTCTGGATTCATCATGGTTTGCCAGGAATCATGCAGATATTGCAATATGTCCAAACATGATAAGCTGGAGTAACATGATGAGAAAGTGGGATATCTTGTTCCTCATAACTCCTATGATATTTCTACAATATATGTGTGATTCTACACTGATTAATGTCTTAAAAGAAAGCTTCTAACTTCTGGATTCATCCTGGTTTGCCAAGAATCATGAAGATATTACCATATGTCCAAATAGGATAAACTGGAGTAATTTGATGAGAAAGTGGGATATATTGTTCCTCACAACTCCTATGATTTTTCTACAGTATAGGGGTGATTCTACAATGATTATTGACTTATAAGAAAGCTTCTTACATCTGGATTAATCATGATTTGCCAAACAGGATAAAATGGAGTAACCTGATGAGAAAGTAGGATATTATGTTCCTCACAACTCCTATGAGATTTAGACAATATAGGGGTAATTATACACTTATTGATGATGTGAAAGCAAGTTTCTAACTACTGGATTCATCATGGTTTGCCAAGAATCATGAATATATTACCATATGTCCAAACAAGATAAGCTAGAGTAACATGATGAGAAAGTGGAATATCTTGTTCCTCACAACTCCTATGAGATTTCTACAATACAGGGGTGATTCTACACTGGTTATTGACTTATAAGAAAGCTTCTTACATCTGGATTGATCCAGATTTGCCAAGAATCATGAAGATATTGCCATATGTCCAAATATGATAAATTAGAGTAACTTGATCAAAAAGTGAGATATCTTGTTCCTCACAACTCCTATGAGATTTCTACAAAAGAAAGCTTCTTACTTCTGGATTCATCGTGGTTTGCTAGGAATCATGAAGATATTGCCATATGTCCAAACATGATAAGCGGGAGTAACATGATGAGAAAGTGGGATATCTTGTTCCTCACAACTCCTATGAGATTTCTACAATATAGGGGAGATTCTACACTAATTAATTTCGTAAAAGAAAGCTTCTAACTTCTGAATTCATCCTGGTTTGACAATAATCATGAAGATATTGCCATATGTCCAAACATGATAAACTGGAGTAACCTGATGAGAAAGTAGGATATTATGTTCCTCACAACTCCTATGAGATTTAGACAATATAACGGTAATTCTACACTTATTAATGAGTTAAAAGCAAGCGTCTAACTTCTGGATTCATCATGGTTTGCCAAGAATCATGAACATATTGCCATATCTTCAAACAGGATAAGCTGGAGTAACATGATGAGAAACTGGAATATCTTATTCCTTACAACTCCTATGAGATTTCAACAATATAGGGGTGATTCTACACTGATTAATGTCTTAAAAGAAAGCTTATAACTTCTGAATTCAAACTGGTTTGCCAAGAATCATGAAGATATTGCCATATGTCCAAATAGGATACTCTGGAGTAACCTGATGAGAGAGTGAGATATCTTGTTCCTCACAACTCCTATGAGAGTTCTACTCTATAAGGGTGATTCTACACTAATTAATGTCTTAAAATAAATCTTCCAACTTCTGGATTCATCCTAGTTTGCCAAGAATCATGAAGATATAGCCTTATGTCCAAACAGGATAATCTGGAGTAACCTGATAAGAAAGTGGGATATATTTTTCCTCACAACTTCTATGAGAGTTCTACTCTATAAGGGTGATTCTACACCGATTAATGTCTTAAAAGAAAGATTCTTACATCTGAATTTATCCTGCTTTGCCAAGAATCATGAAGATTTTGTCATATGTCCAAACATGATAAACTGGAGTAACTTGCTGAGAAATTGAGATATCTTGTTCCACACAACTCTTATGAAATTTCTACAATATAGGGGTGGTTCTACACTGATTATTGACTTACAAGCAAGCTTCTACATCTGAATTCATCCTGATTTGCCAAGAATCATGAAGATATTGTCATATAAGCAAACATGATAAACTAGAGTAACATGATGAGAAAGTGGGATATTATGTTCCTCACACCTCCTATGAGATTTCTACAATATATTGGTGATTCTACACTGATTATTGACTTATAAGCAAGCTTATTACATCGGGAATCTTCATGATTTACCAATAATCTTTAAGATATTGCCATATGTCCAAACATGATAAGCTGAAGTAACCTGATGAGAAAGTTGTATATCTTGTTCCTCACAACTCCTTTGAGATTTCTACAATATAGGGGTGGTTATACACTTATTAATGACTTAATAGAAAACTTCTTACTTCTGGATTCATCCTGGTTTGCCAGGAATCATGAAGATATTGCCATATGTCCATACTGGATAAGCTAGAGTAACATGATGAGAAAGTGAGATATCTTGTTCCTCACAACTCCTATGATATTTCTACAACATAGTAGTGATTCTACACTGATTAATGTCTTAGAAGAAAGCTTCTAACNGTTCCTCACAACTCCTTTGAGATTTCTACAATATAGGGGTGGTTATACACTTATTAATGACTTAATAGAAAACTTCTTACTTCTGGATTCATCCTGGTTTGCCAGGAATCATGAAGATATTGCCATATGTCCATACTGGATAAGCTAGAGTAACATGATGAGAAAGTGAGATATCTTGTTCCTCACAACTCCTATGATATTTCTACAACATAGTAGTGATTCTACACTGATTAATGTCTTAGAAGAAAGCTTCTAACATCTGGATTCATCTTGGTTTGTCAAGAATCATGAAGATATTGCCATATGTCCAAACAGGATAAGCTAGAGTAACATGATGAGAAAGTGGGATATCTTGTTCCTCACAACTCCTATGATATTTCTACAATATAGTATTGATTCTACACTGATTAATGTCTTAGAAGAAAGCTTCTTACTTCTGGATTCATCCTGGTTTGCCAGGAATCATGAAGATATTGCCATATGTCCAAACTGGATAAGCTAGAGTAACATGATGAGAAAGTGAGATATCTTGTTCCTCACAACTCCTATGATATTTCTACAACATAGTAGTGATTCTACACTGATTAATGTCTTAGAAGAAAGCTTCTAACATCTGGATTCATCTTGGTTTGTCAAGAATCATGAAGATATTGCCATATGTCCAAACAGGATAAGCTAGAGTAACATGATGAGAAAGTTGGATATCTTGTTCCTCACAACTCCTATGAGTTTTCTACAATATTGTGGTGATTAATGACTTAAAAACAAGCATCTTACATCTGTATTCATCCTAATTTAACAATAATCATGAAGATATTGACATATGTCCAAACAGGATAAGCTAGAGTACCATGATGAGAAAGTTGGAAAACTTGTTCCTCACAACTCCTATGAGATTTCTACAATATAGGTGTTATTATACACTGATTAATGTCTTCAAAGCAAGCCTTTTTACTTCTGGATTCATCCTGGTTTGCCAAGAATCATGAAGATATTGCCATATGTCCAAATATGATAAGCTAGAGTAACATGATAAGAAAGTGGAATATCTTGTTCCTCACAACTCCTATGAGATTTCTACAATATAGGGGTGATTCTACACTGATTAATGTCTTAAAAGAAAGCTTCTAACTTCTGGATTCATCCTGGTTTGCCAAGAATCATGAAGATATTGCCATATGTCCAAACAGGATAAACTGGAGTAACCTGATGAGAAATTGAGATATCTTGTTCCTCACAACTCCTATGAGATTTCTACAATATAGGGGTGATTCTGCACTGATTAATGACTTAAAAGCAAGCTTCTTACATCTTTATTCATCATGATTAGATAGGAATCATGAAGATATTACCATATGTCCAAACATGATAAGCTGGAGTAACATGATGAGAAAGTTGTATATCTTGTTCCTCACAACTCCTTTGAGATTTCTACAATATAGGGGTGATTATACACTGATTAATGTATTAATAGAAAGCTTCTTACTTCTGGATTCATCCTGGTTTGCCAGGAATCATGAAGATATTGCCATATGTCCAAACAGGATAAGTAGGAGTAACATGATGAGAAATTGAGATATCTTGTTCCTCACAACTCCTATGAGATTTCTACAATATAGGGGTGATTCTACTCTAATAAATGTCTAAAAGAAAGCTTCTAACTTCTGGATTCATCCTGGTTTGCCAAGAATCATGAAGATATTGCCATATGTCCAAATAGGATACTCTGGAGTAACATGATGAGAGAGTGAGATATCTTGTTCCTCACAACTCCTATAAGATTTTTACAATATAGGGGTGATTCTACACTAATTAATGTCTTAAAAGAAATCTTCTAAGTTCTGGATTCATCCTGGTTTGCCAAGAATCATGAAGATATAGCCATATGTCCAAACATGATAATCTGGAGTAACCTGATAAGAAAGTGGGATATCTTTTTCCTCACAACTTCTATGAGAGTTCTACTCTATAGAGGTGATTCTACACCGATTAATGTCTTATAAGAAAGATTCTTACATCTGAATTTATCCTGATTTGCCAAGAATCATGAAGATATTGTCATATAAGCAGACATGATAAACTAGAGTAATATGATGAGAAAGTGGGATATTATGTTCCTCACAACTCCTATGAGATTTCTACAATATATTGGTGATTCTACACTGATTATTGACTTATAAGGAAGCTTATTACATCGGGATTCATCATGAATTACCAATAATCTTTAAGATATTGCCATATGTCCAAACATGATAAGCTGGAGTAACTTGATGAGAAAGTTGTATATTTTGTTCCTCACAACTCCTTTGAGATTTCTACAATATAGAGGTGATTATACACTGATTAATGACTTAATACAAAACTTCTTACTTCTGGATTCATCCTGGTTTGCCAGGAATCATGAAGATATTTCCATATGTCCAAACTGGATAAGCTAGAGTAACATGATTAGAAAGTGGGATATCTTGTTCCTCACAACTCCTATGATATTTCTACAACATAGTAGTGATTCTACACTGATTAATATCTTAGAAGAAAGCTTCTTACATCTGGATTCATCCTGGTTTTTCAAGAATCATGAAGATATTGCCATATGTCCAAACAGGATAAGCTAGAGTAACATGATGAGAAAGTTGGATATCTTGTTCCTCACAACTCCTATGAGTTTTATACAATATTGTGGTGATTAATGACTTAAAAACAAGCATCCTACATCTGTATTCATCATATTTCAACAATAATCATGAAGATATTGACATATGTCAAAACAGGATAAGCTAGAGTACCATGATGAGAAAAGTACCATGATGAGAAAGTTGGATAACTTGTTCCTCACAACTCCTATGAGATTTCTACAATATAGGGGTGATTCTACACTGATTAAATTCTAAAAAGAAAGATTTTAACTTCTGGATTCATCCTGGTTTGCCAAGAATCATGAAGATATTGCCATATGTCCAAATAGGATAAACTGGAGTAAACTGATAAGAAAATGGGAAAGTTTGTTCCTCACAACTCTTATGATATTTCTACATTATAGGAGTGATTCTATACTGATTATTGACTTATAAGCAAGCTTCTTACATCTGGATTCATCCAGATTTGCCAAGAATCTTGAAGATATTGCCATATGTCCAAACATGATAAGCTGGAGTAACATGATGAGAAAGTGGAATATCTTGTTCCTTACAACTCCTTTGAGATTTCTACAATATAGGGGTGATTCTACTCTAATAAATGTCTAAAAAGAAAGCTTCTAACTTCTGGATTCATCCTGGTTTGCCAAGAATCATTAAGATATTGCCATATGTCCAAATAGGATAAACTAGAGTAACCTGATAAGAAAATGGGAAAGTTTGTTCCTCACAACTCCTATGATATTTTTACAATATAGGGGTGATTCTACACTGATTATTGACTTATAAGAAAGCTTCTTACATCTGGATTCATAAGGATTTGCCAAGAATCTTGAAGATATTGCCATATGTCCAAACATGATAAGCTAGAGTAACATGATGAGAAAGTGGGATATCTTGTTTCTCACAACTCCTATGAAATTTCTACAATATATGGGTGATTCTACACTGTTTAATGACTTATAAGCAACCTTCTTACATCTGGATTCATCCTGATTTTCCAAGCATCTTGAAGATATTGACATATGTCCAAACAGGATAAACTGTAGTAACCTGATGAGAAAGTAGGATATTATGTTCCTCACAACTCCTATGAGATTTAGAAAATATAGGGGTAATTCTACACTTATTAATGAGTTAAAGCAAGATTCTTACTTCTCGATTCATCCTGGTTTGCCAAGAATCATGAAGATATTGCAATATGTCCAAACATGATAAGCTAGAGTAACATGATGAGAAAGTGGAATATGTTGTTCCTCACAACTTCTATGAGATTTCTACAATATAGAGGTAATTCTAAACTGATTAATGACTTAAAAGAAAGCTTCTTACTTCTGGGTTCATCATGGTTTGCCAGGAATCATGAAGATATTGCCATATGTCCAAACAGGATAAGCAGGAGTAACATGATGAGAAAGTGAGATATCTTGTTCCTCACAACTCCTATGAGATTTCTACAATATAGAGGTGATTCTAAACTGATTAATGACTTAAAAGAAAGCTTCTTACTTCTGGGTTCATCATGGTTTGCCAGGAATCATGAAGATATTGCCATATGTCCAAACAGGATAAGCAGGAGTAACATGATGAGAAAGTGGGATATCTTGTTCCTCACAACTCCTATGATATTTCTACAATATAGGGGTGATTCTACACTAATTAATTTCGTAAAAGAAAGCTTCTAACTTCTGGATTCATCCTGGTTTTCCAGGTATCATGAATATATTGTCATATGTCCAAACATGATAAGTTGGAGTAACCTGATGAGAAAGTAAGATATTATGTTCCTCACAACTCATATGAGATTTAGACAATATAACGGTAATTCTACATTTATTAATGAGTTAAAAGCAAGCGTCTAACTTCTGGATTCATCATGGTTTGCAAGAATCATGAACATATTGCCATATGTCCAAAAAGGATAAGCTGAAGTAACATGATGAGAAACTGGGATATCTTGTTCCTCATAACTCCTATGAGATTTCTACAATATAGGGGTGATTCTACACTGATTAATGTCTTACAAGAAAGCCTATAACTCCTGAATTCATCCTGGTTTGCCAAGAATCATGAAGATATTGCAATATGTCCAAATAGGATACTCATGAGTAACCTGATGAGAGAGTGGGATATCTCGTTCCTCACAACTCCTATGAGATTTCTACAATATATGGGTGATTCTACACTAATTATGTCTTAAATGAAAGCTTCTAACTTCTGGATTCATCCTGGTTTGCCAAGAATCATGAAGATATAGCCATATGTCCAAACAGGATAATCTGGAGTAACCTGATAAGAAAGTGGGATATCTTTTTTCCTCACAACTCCTATGAGAGTTCTACTCTATAGGGGTGATTCTACACCGATTAATGTCTTAAAAGAAAGATTCTTACATCTGGATTTATCCTGGTTTGCCAAGAATCATGAAGATTTTGCCATGTTTCCAAACAGGATAAACTGGAGTAACTTGATGAGAAATTGAGATATCTTTTTCCTCACAACTCCTATGAAATTTCTACAATATCGGGGTGGTTCTACACTGATTATTGACTTACAAGCAAGCTTCCACATCTGAATTCATCCTAATTTGCCAAGAATCATGAAGATATTGTCATATAAGCAAACAAGATAAACTAGAGTAACATGATGAGAAAGTGGGATATTATATTCCTCACAACTCCTATGAGATTTCTACAATATATGGGTGATTCCACACTGATTATTGACTTATACATCGGGATTCATCATGATTTGCAAATAATCCTTAAGATATTGCCCTATGTTCAAACATGATAAGCTGGAGTAACCTGATGAGAAAGTTGTATATCTTGTTCCTCACAACTCCTTTGAGATTTCTACAATATAGGGGTGATTATACACTGATTAATGACTTAATAGAAAGCTTCTTACTTCTGTATTCATCCTGGTTTGCCAGGAATCATGAAGATATTGCCATATGTCCAAACTGGATAAGCTAGAGTAACATTATGAGAAAGTGGGATATCTTGTTCCTCACAATTCCTATGATATTTCTACAACATAGTAGTGATTCTACACTGATTAATGTCTTAAAAGAAATCTTCTAACTTCTGGATTCATCCTGGTATGCCAAAAATCATGAAGATATTGTCATTTTTCCAAACATGATAAACTGGTGTAACCTATTGAAAAAGTGGAATATCTTGTTCCTCACAACTCCTATGAGATTTCTACAATATAGGAGTGATTCTACACCGATTAATTTCTTAAATGAAAGCTACTTACATTTGGATTCATCCTGGTTTGCCAATAATCATGAAGATTTTGCCATTTGTCCAAATATGATAAACTGGAGTAACCTGATGAGAAATTGAGATATCTTGTTCCTCACAACTTCTATGAAATTTCNATATGTCCAAATATGATAAACTGGAGTAACCTGATGAGAAATTGAGATATCTTGTTCCTCACAACTTTTATGAAATTTCTAAAATATAGGGGTGGTCCTACACTGATTATTGACTTATAAGCAAGCTTCTTACATCTGGATTAATCCTGATTTGCCAAGAATCATGAAGATATTGCCATATGTCCAAACATGATAAGTTGGAGTAACCTGATATGAAAGTGGGATATTTTGTTCCTCACAACTCCTATGAGATTTCTACAATATAGGGGTGATTCTACACTTAATAGTGAATTAAAAGCAAGCTTCTTACTTCTGGATTCATCCTGTTTGCCAAGAATCATGAAGATATTACCATATGTCCAAACAGGATAAGCTTGAGTAACATGATGAGAAAGTGGAATATTTTGTTCCTCACAACTCCAATGAGATTTCTACAATATAGGGTTGATTCTACACTGATTAATGACTTAAAAGCTAGCTTCTTACATTTGTATTCATCCTGATTTGTTATATACCATGATTTTGACCCACTTTTACTCATGATATTTCTATGATTTTACTATATATATTTATGTTTTGGAGTCTTTTAGGTATGTTTTCAGGTTCAAGGGCATTTTGGAGTAAAGTGACGTTTTAGGTGCCATTTGGAGTTTAAAAGAGAGTTTTTCCCGAGATGACTTAGAGCTCAGACATCAAGGTCGATATCTAGAGATACATATCGATCGATACACATTCCGTGTAATCGATCGATGACACATTTGNAGCGTGCAGAAGAAGGAAGAATATTCTCAATCGACTTGAAGCCCAAGATGTCCCAATATTACTATGATGCCCCTAACGAGTTTTTTAACCTAATTGTACTCACTATTTATACCTTTGCCTATGTGTTTTGGCAAAGTAAGCTTTGACAACATATCATTGTTCTAGTATTTCTTACTTATCAATAAAGTATTCTTTTCATCTAAATTTTGTTCTCATCAAAAGTTATTGGATTCTAGATTTAGAAGAAAGATACAAAGAGATTTGTTATCACGAGGAACTTCATTGTTCGGTCTTCTAAATGAATCTCTATTATTACCTTGATGCTATGAATCACTCAGTCAT
>OVBX01004898.1:0-13850 GCA_900406325.1 Erucastrum elatum
GATATGTACTCATGTTCTATTGATCAATAGAACACTATCTTTGATATCTATTTTTTTTTGCTTTTTGCTTTATTTTATATTTCCTTTTTTTTTCCAACTAGATTTTTATAAATATGGGCTCAGCCCAAGAAGCAAACCGAAATACAGACTCACACTGACAAAACACGACCAAAGTCAGCAGCCACATGTCGTTAGTCAACCGTTTTATATTTCCTTAGTCTCACAAACGTTTTTGCATTATTTTATCCTAACTAGATGTAAATTTGGTTTATCTGTCTTTGCAATATTTCTAGGGTTTATAAAATAATATGAAGTAGAAAATCAGATAACATTTGTACACTGGCTGAATCGCACAAGGCGTTCTTCTTTTTTTTTCCATACGACGTCGCTTCATTAAACTAAATTGATTCTAAAAATAATAATTCCACATTAGTATAATGACTGATTATTAGTTTACCGATTATCTGATACAGTATCGGTCGTAGGTAAATAAAAGCCATTTTTTATAAGTCGAGATATCAATTTCAAAGATTTGTTAGTTCAGACACAAATATGCACAGTCAAAAGTCTGGGTATTGATTAGACAATATGATCCTAGTTTAGGTACAATCAAAAACTTGTTTCTCCGTTACAAGGCGGACCACAAGTTCAGTGGTCTTTTTAGATGATATGGTATGGTTTGAAGTTTTTGATTAAGACAACAAACATCAGTTAGTACAAAGTTTTTTTTCTTTTATAGGTATAAGTTATTATTTTTGGCTAGCCGATTCTTTGTAAATGACACTTTTGATTGATCAATAAATTTTAATTTCATGAAAAAGAAATGATATGCAGTGCATAAAACATTTGCCGGTATAACTTTTTATCCAACCAAGACTTATCTGGATTTAACAGTGTGCAGAAGATTTAGAGCCACTATATTAGAGCATTTCGGAAAACGATAGACCGTTTTTTTATCAAACGATAGACATATATAATGACATGCAGACAATATTCTTAAATCAGATAAGACAAAATATTGTGATAAAATATATATATTATAATAATTGGCCTTTATTTCTACTTTTCCTTGCAAACAAATAATATTTTCCCTAGTAGCTTGATACGGATTTTCTTGTGTCATAGCTCCCGTATGTTAGAGACCCACTTTGAAATCAGAATGTTCTCTTAGTTAGATAAGCAAAGAATAACTTGAGTGTACATATATTCTTAAGAAAAATATGATGCAAATTCGACATTCCTTCATTTCCGAAAATTTGGTTAACTGATAAATATTTTCAATGGGTGCAATTAAATGATAAATGTTTGTTTTCCTTGATAAGTGAAGAACAAATAGTTACCTTACGGGGATTTATTCTTTGCGTCTTACAAATCATGATGATAATGTCAAACAAGAAAAATTCCTTGAGTATAATTTTCATGTAAACAAAGAATAATATAATATAATATAGTGATCATATCATAGTATTATATAAATAAAAACTACTTGAACGTAATATATAAATGAAGCTCTCTTCATTCAGAAACCAAATATAAGAAAACTCTAATTAGAGTAAAAACATATATTTATACATCTATGGAAATACTTAAGAAAGTTTATGCATTATATCCAACTCGTGGGCTAAAATGCGACGGTTGCAATCTTGGTGAAGACTACTATGGTGATGGTTATCGTTGTTTTCGTTCTAGACTCTTCTTTCACAAAGAGTGTGCTAATTCTAGCTTAGAGATTCGAAACCTCTGTCATCCACAACATTCTTTAAAAATTGAGGTACGTGCAAAAAACAAGAATGTGCATGGAGAATGCAAACTTTGTAGAAATAATTTGCCAAAAATGTATTATTATTGTTTTATATGTGATNACCAGTTTTCAATTTTTTACAGAAGATTACAGAGATAAACAAGATAACAGATGAACAAAAATAAATCTAAACACAAAACTCAAACCTAACTAAGCAGAGATCGACCCCTGGCTAAGCACCATAGGCAAAGGATACTTGAAAATCTGAACAATTGCTTGCCACAAAATGAAACCCACGGTGAAAAACAAAACTAGAGATGAACCCGGTAGAATTTGGCTGTGCCCGATGATCAACTCTTTAAGATCGGGTTTGTCAAGAACAGCTTGCAACGACATCAAGTCTTGTAGCCTTCACGGACCGACACCTTCACAAAAGACCAATAACACCTGCTGAGACCAGGTCGAGCTTTATTCGGAAAGGAGCCGTCAAAGCCGCCACAAACCACCGCACCTACACCAAAAAGACCAAGACAACAAGCACCGCCTTAAGCCAAAGCGGTCAGGAGGCAGCCCAAGATCACACCCCTGAAACTTGTAGACTCAGCACACGCCGCCACCGAGCAGAGCAACCGTGGTTGACAAATCCAACAAATCGCCTCCTCGCACGCGCCTCCGCTGTGGAGAACCCGCAACAGATCCACTTAGCTAAGAACAGATGGCAACTCCAACGAGCCCCAGAGAGTCACGATCTGACCGGCTTAACAAGACGACACCAGTAATCACCAAGGAAGCAAAAGGAACACCGCAACTCCGCTCCGTAGGGAGACTAACGCCGCCTTCAGCCTAGCAAGACCTCTCACCCGCACCGAGAAGAGAAACAGAGGAGGCAGAGGAGAGAGAAGCCCCACTCCGATACCCAAATCTGACGCCAGATCTGGACCGCTACCACCACAATCTCCCAAGAGACAACCTCACATCCACTCCACCACCACGATTCTCCAGGGTTCCAAAGTCAACGCACCAGATCTACCCGCGGAAGCACAAGACCCAGAACCCAAAGAAAGGAATCGAGTAAGAGGAGGGAGAGGAGAGGCAAGGAGAAAGGGAAAAACAACAACGGAGGAGGGGGCGACCGACGGCAAAAGAGGAGGAGGAGGACGCCGGCCACCCTAAGCAAAAGGCGATTAGGGTTTTGTTTGAGAGGATTTAGAGAGAGAGAGTCCTCGAGAATGCAAACTTTGTAGAAATAATTTGCCAAAAATGTATTATTATTGTTTTATATGTGATTTTGCCATCGACTTGGTATGTGTAAAAAAAGAAGTTAAGACAGAGATTGAAGATTTAAAGATTCATGAGCATGCATTATCCCTTGTTCCTGAGATGGTTAGCTTTACTTGTCATCTATGTCAACTACTTGATGACCGATTTCCTTTTGTATGTAATTTATGTGATTTGAGTTTTCACCAAGATTGTGCCGAATCCATATCAGAGATCAACTATTCTTGTCATCCTCAACACCCCCTCAAGCGTGTCACGCGTGTTCCAAGTCGCACCGACGGAAAATGTTGTTTGTGTGGAAACAAACTTCATAACGTGTTTTATCATTGTTCAGCTTGCAACTTCAGTGTGGATGTCAACTGTGTAAAGAATCCACCTCCTTTCAGTCTTCTCCACCCTAAGGCTCATGAGCATCCAATCATTCTTATGCCGCAAAGAAGTTTTGTTTGTAATGCTTGTGGAATGGATGATGACCCAAATCCTTATGTATGTTCTCAATGCAATTTCATGATCCATAGAAATTGTGTTGATAAACCACGCGTCATAAAGATCAATCACCATGACCACCGCATTTATTATAATCATTATCTTGATTCTGGTGATTGGGAATGTGGTGTGTGTCAAAAAGAGATAAAATGGACGTGTGGAGCTTATTCTTGTCTGAAGTGTAAAGATTTTGCAGTTCATCTAAGATGTGCCACAAAGTTCGGGATATGGGATGGGGTTGAACTTGAAGGGATATCAGAAACTAATATCGAGCTTAAGTCATACGAGGTGGTTGAAGAGGGACTTATAAAGCATTACAGTCACAAAAATCATGTCATGATGCTCAAAGAAGAGAATGATGCTGATGACGAAGGCTTAGTTTGTGAAGCATGTGTATATCCTGTATTTTGTGGCCCATTCTACAGTTGCACAGAGTGTGATAATTATATTCTTCATCAGAAATGTGCTCATCTCCCAAAAAAGAAAATAGATTCATTCTACAAGATGGAGATTACTCTATCCCCATGTGACAAAATGGAAACAATATTAGGGCTTTGTGAAGCTTGTCAACACTTCTTTCAGGGGTTTCGGTACACAACTGAGGATGATTTGACCCTTGATGTGCGATGTGGTTCAATATCCGAACCTCTTTTTCATGAAAGCCATCCTCATCATCCGTTGTACATTGACTTTACGGGCAATAAAACTTGTAAAGCTTGTGGAGATGAGGCAACTTTCATTTTGAGCTGCCAGGAGTGCGGATACTTTTTGGACACTAAGTGTCCTTTCTTACCAAATAAGGCGAAACACAAGTATGATAAGAATCATTTTCTGTTTCTGTGCTACGGAAAAAACCCGGGTGATCAATACTTGTGTGAAATTTGCGAGGAACAACTAAATCCAGAGCAATGGTTCTATAGATGTGACAAGTGTTGCATTACATTTCATATCAAATGTACACTCGGAGACTTAATTAGTCTAAAGCAAATAGTCGATGCTGAACCAATCAAACTGGAGGTGATACGCAACATTCATATGACCAGGTTAGTTTGTGATGTATGTCATTCTCGCTGCCATTTTCCCTACATGTTGAAAGCTTCTTCTCCACTGGGCGTGGACACACTTTGTTCTTTACAATGTTTTCGGCAGAAATATTTCCACAAAATGACTCCATTATATGAAATAGAGTATTAATTATTTTATATCTTATATTAGAATAGACGAAAAATAAATGTGTGTTCTCGGAATATTTTATCATAAAACATCGTTATTTCCACGTATGTATTTTGTTACCAAATAGTATTTTTCATCTACAGTTCGTCTAAGAAGAGTTATTTTTAGGTTTATACCCTAAATTGAATCTACAAATTCACCAATCAATAGTATTTGGTTATTTGATAATTGATATCTTTTGAAAAACGAAACAAAATAGTAAAGAATTCAATTTATATTATATTTTTAAAATACATAAAAAATATAAAAATAGTAATAGTTTCAAAAAAAAATATCGTTAATGCCATCAACATAATATTAAACCCCAAAATCCAAATTCTAAATCCTAAATCCTTGGATAAACCCTAAAAAATTGGATAAATTCTAAGCCCTAAAAACATTTAAAAAAGAAATCATAATAACACTAATCCATAAATTATAATCACTAAACATTAAACCTTTGGGTAAACCATGAACTCTTAAATAAATGATAAATTCTAGGGTTCATGGTCTACACAAGGATATAGGTTTAGTGTTACTAAGATTTACTTTTTAATGTTTATGATTTAAGGTTTAGAATTTATTCAAAAGGTTAGAATTTATCCACGGGTTTAGGGTTTATAATTTAAGATTTTAGATTTAAGCTTTAGGGTTTAGTATTATGCTAATTTATTTGTTTTTTTTGCAACTATTACTATTTTAGTTGTTTTATATTTTCATTTAAAAGATATAATATAACTTAAAAAATATTTATTATTTTGTTTTCTTTTGAAAAAAATATTAAATATCAAACAACCAAATACTATTGGTTGGTGAACCTACATATTCATCTCAAAAGGTGAATCCAAAAATAACTAGTCTAAGAAATGTTTTGAGGAAATTCAAAATAATCTTAAATAAAACTAAACCAAAAATATGGTTTTCATATTTATGAAAATAATCGAGTTGGGTCGGTCTAAGATAAACGAAACCATGTATTTGGGATACGAGGAATGTGATCAAACTAAAACATGAAATGTGGAAGTTGTTTTGTGGTATAAAATAAAATGATGAGAATAGGAAATCCAATAAAAACAAGTAAATAATGAGTTTGTTTAGTACAATATGTGAGAAAATCCTAAGCTTTTGGATTCTTTATCACAGATAAACATGAATTGCTGCTCAGATTGTTAGTTAGGAAAAGTTTTATGACATTCTTTAACCCAAACTAGAGTTCGATGCTGTGGGAATCCATTTGGTCTTGTGATTTGACTAATGATTTGTTGATGCTTCTACACTAACAAATAAAGGTTTCAATTTCTATAAAAGTTAATTATGCATAATGTTATTGAATATGTCTGCAAGAAATCTTTAGTATGGCAAAAAAATACGGTTGGAATGGATTTCATAAAGCGACCCAGCAATTAGATGTGAATCTATGATTTCATAAGTGCGGTAATATTGTTGTGTCACGTTTCTCGTAATTTGTACTCTCTCCGTTCTTAAATATAGGATGTTTAGGAAGAATATCATTAAATTATAAATTAATAGTATTCAACCAATTATAAAATTGATTATTTAGTTTGANCGTTTCTCGTAATTTGTACTCTCTCCGTTCTTAAATATAGGATGTTTAGGAAGAAACACGCATATTAAAAAAAATATTTTTTTGTTTAAAAAATATCATTAAATTATAAATTAATAGTATTCAACCAATTATAAAATTGATTATTTAGTTTGATTGGCTGCACAGTTTTTAATAAAGTAAAAATTACCTAGAAATCTGGTAACATCTTATACTCTTTTCGTTTCAAATTAGATGATGTTTTGGAGAGTTTTGATGTTTCAAAATACATGATGTTTTGATATTTTATATTAGTTTTAGTTTTATAGAAGATTGTGTAGTCAATGATTTTTTTATAGTTTTTTGATGATTGGTTGAATTAGTTTTTATTTATATTTTAAATGATATTTTCTAGATAAAAGTGCATGTCTTAATTCTTGTGCATGAACCAAAACATCAACTATTTTGAAACAGAAGAAGTATATTGGAACATCAAAATTTGTTAAAACATGTTACATTTTGGAACGGATGGAGTAATAAATATAGTTAATCAGTGTTAAATTCGAGTCGCACTTAGTGGGGGTTTTGTATTCCTTTTCAGTTTATAACAAGTGTTAATATAATTAATCAGTGTTAAATTCGAGTCACACTTAATGGGGGGTTTTGTATTCCTTTTCAATTTATAACAAGTGTTGGTATCATATATTATATAAAGCATATTATTTATCATCATCAGAAGTAACACCGTGGAATTTTATAATACATAAAGCTTCAACTTTAAGTACTTGTAGATACTTAACAGACACAAACACTTGGTAGTGATCTAAAGCTTATTCTAAGTGAAAAGCATTACAACAAGCTTTAGTATATGTGTTGGTCTGCACTTTTCCGTAATCAGAAATAACAACTATAAACACTTTTATACAAACTCACCATCCATCTTCAACATTATTAGTTTTCCCCCGGTTATTTACGATATTCCTTTATAAGAACCCCTCCATAGAGTTGGACGGCCTCGTCGCAGCTAATAGCCCGTCCTTTCGGAGCCTCAAACCTGTTTGCATGGCCCATATGAGGACGGACACCACCGTGCATATATTCCGCAGGGAGAGAAACAACCGGTTCCTTTGTGGTTGACTCCTTTGAATACTGATAAATAACTCGGCGGCAACTAGTAGTAGTAGTTCCCTCTTTTACGGTATAGACTTTTGGACCACCATATTCGTAAGAATTTTGGTTAAATCGAGGAGCAGGCTCGTCTCTAGGAACATATAGTACTGGATGGCCTGTTTTCTGGGACCTACCGTAAACCTTATCGACCATTTCAAAAGCCCTTTGAGCCATCCTTGTATTCCTATCCTTTTGAGCCATTGCCATTTGAATATGAAAGAGATGAAAGGTGTTTTGTTTCTATGTTTTATCTTAGTTTCTTTGGATTTCAGTTTGATTTGTGAAAGAAAGCTAACGACCTTTATATAGAATTAAAAGGCGTCTCCGTTACTAAAGGAACCTAACATAATCTTCTAACAAGAGCTTTAGATTACTTTTCTAGTGAAAGATTTGAGTAGGTATTATCCGCTTGAATTTGCATAAGAACACTCATTTTCTGTGAGGTTATCCAATGTATAGTAGACGTGTAAGCTCTGATATATTCAAAATGAAATACTTTATCTATACGTGTAACCAACACATACATGTACATGGAATCGAATATAACCAAATTGTATTAGGCATTATTCCCCTAATAGTGGACATCTCCTTCAAAGGTCCGGTTTGTCGGTCTGCTCGTTCTTATATATTAGATAACTAATCTAAACAAAGTAATGTTAAACTAAAAATTAAGATATACACATATAGTTGTTACTCATAAAATTCACTATATGATTACTTTAGTTTGAATTATGGACCCTCGCTCTGTTAGTTGATAATTTAAATTAGATCGTTCACCTTCTAGGGTGAACCTCTAAGTTTACCAACCAATATGATGTCTTATTTAAGATTCAATATCTATTAAAAATGAAACAAAATATTATCGAATTATATTACACTTTCAATAAAAATTAAATAAAAATTATACTAATAATAAAAATAAGACTTTTTAATCTAAGTAAAATATTTTCAAAAAATATTTTAAACGCTGTCAACAAACATTAAATCTTAGACTTATAGATAAATTTTAAATTTTAAAGTTTTTGATTTATCCAAGGGTTTTGGATTTACCCAAAGGTTTAGGGTTTACCCAAGGATTTAGGGTTTACCCAAGGATTTAAGGTTTAGGATTAGGATTTAGGATATAGTTTTTTGTTGATTGTATTATAAATAGTTTTTTTTTAAATCAAAGTTTTAGAATTTATCCAAAGGTTTACTGAAGGATTTAGGGTTTAATATTTAGAGTTTAGTGTTTTTTGTGGTATTAATTTTTTTTAAAAAAATACTTTTTTGCAGTTAGTATTATTTTTATTTATTTTTATTTTTTTTATATTTAAAACGTAATATAATTTGTCAATATTTTGTTTCCTTTTTTTGAAAGATATCAAATTTTAAATAATTAAATTTTATTGGAGGTGACCCCAAGAATAACTCTTTAAATTATATTGTTAAACACAGCCTTGTGTTTACTTGAATGAAATCAAAATCTGAGAAAAACAAAGAATTTAAAAATGTTGAAANCTTTTTTTGAAAGATATCAAATTTTAAATAATTAAATTTTATTGGAGGTGAACCCAAGAATAACTCTTTAAATTATATTGTTAAACACAACCTTGTGTTTACTTGAATGAAATCAAAATCTGAGAAAAACAAAGAATTTAAAAATGTTGAAAAGTATAGTCCATAAATCTTTTTATATTTAAACCAAATATCTGCCCAAAGCAATATATGGATCTAATCCAGCTATATATTGAATATTGTAGAGATTCCTCCCATTCAACAAAAGATATTCACAAACTATATATATATAGTTATATACACATTGTTGGCCGTAGATATTCTTTTCAAGAACTAATAAATCACTACACGCAATGACTGGGAGATTTAGGGTCTGACTGGTTTAACCGCAACGGTTGCGATTGCGGTTGCGGATGCGGGTGGTTGCGGTTTCTAGCGGTTTTAAGCGATTTGTACGACTGGTATTACAGTTAGAAATTTGTGCGTTTGCAGAATACTTACGACTAACCAGCGGTTGAATAATAAATTAATAGTATTTATATTTTTAATAATTATAAAAATACTTCGTGCTAAAATAAAATTGTAATAAATATCAAAGTTATATTTAGAAATTTATAGTTTTAAAATTTTTAAAATTATAAAAAAAAATATTTTAAAATTTTATAGTATTAGTTGAAATATAATTGATATATTTTAGTATTTTAATAATTTTAATTTAAAAGTTTTATTGAATATTTTTAATTTTTATTTATATTATTTTTGAAAAAAAAAATTTACTCTCTCGCAACCGCCCGCAACCGCTAGCTGAAACCAGCTTTTGAATTTATGAGGTTTGAGTCGGTTTGAAGTGATTTGAAATTGTTTAAAGCAGTTTGAGTGATTGTTGCAAAACGCCAACAACGACTACCAACTGCAAAAGCTGCGTTTGCGGGTGGTAGCGGGAAAACCAGTCAACACCTTAGAATAAATTCTACCCCACATATTATTATATACTTTAAATAGTTGGGAACTTTTACATGGGATTAAAAATCATTATTTAAACGAATTTGCCATGTATTCTTATCATGACACCTCCCAACAATATTTATTTCCCATCAGAGAACCTTTGGGACACAAAAGTCTACGCCATGTAGCATCTCCCAAAGATCACACATTAAACTACGACTATTGCGGGAGATGTAGGTTGGCTACAACCTCGATATATAGGGATAAGTACAACTTCACCGAGTGTTAATGTGGTAAACCCAAGCAATCTTCTTTCATATGTGATTCCATTTTAGTGGGCTATATTCATGAATAGGAAATCCAAAATGTATTTATTTTCTTCACTAGCTATTACCATGTTGGAATTAAATATGACTATGAACAGTGGCGGATCCAGAAATGTTTTTAATAGTGGACACAATATATTCATAAATTAATTATTTTTTAATAAAAATTATATATAATATACAATAAAAATAAATAACAAAATTAAGGTTAAAGTATTATACTACGATTAAATTTGGTACCATAGCATTATTAACAAAAGCAATCATAAACTATTTTGATTTTATTATTTCTTTAAAAAACAATTTAGGTGTCTTATTGTCAAAATAGTTTATGGGAAAGTATAAAGTATTTTTGAACTAATGATGTAAAAAAATTGTTATATTATATATGACTTAGGTAGATTGCTTAAACGATATGGAAAAGATTAATTAGTTTGAAAAACAAACAAATGATCTAAGGATAAAAAAAGAAAGACAAGTGATATAAATGAAATTAGTAATAAATTAAATGTAAGAAAGGAAGCTNTAAATGATCTAAGATTAAAAAAGAAAGACAAGTGATATAAATGAAATTAGTAATAAATTAAATGTAAGAAAGGAAGCTGTTTTTAATTTTTTTACAATATAAAATGAGATTCACATGAGAATATAGAGTAAAAGGAAGAAATAAGAAAAATGGGTAAAATAATGTTGGTAATAGGAGACATCGAACCTTACTCCACAACATAATAAGACACTATAAGCCACTGAGCTACTTAACTCATATTGTAGTACCTTGATGCAAAAGATTTATAAAAGTAGTAGGGGGCACGTGATCCCATACCTTATAACGTGCATCCACCCCGACTATGAAGTTTGTTTTACCCTTTGCCAAACATTTAAACATTTCTAAATCATGAATCTATCCTCTAAAGTCTCAACCTTTATCTGTGCAAAAGTTTACATGGATTCAAATTTCTATAACTATATAATGATTTAGGATTCTAAATGAAGATTGGTATATATCTTGTCTGAAAATATATTATGCCAAGTTGAAACTTCTTCATACAGCTTTAATAAACAGGAAATTTATTTATTTAATACAACTGATTAATCCTAGATATTAGTCGTAGTAAAGAAGAAAGGTTGTGGAATAATAGTAGCGTTGAATAGAGTTGGTGATATAGGGGAATAATGGTAGAGTTGAATGGGATGCGAGAACAAATAATTGGGAATAAAATTGGATACCAAATCCTAACCGACCTTTCTCTTTTTTCTCGCAGTGTTGCTTTACCAAACCATAAAGCCGATTCCCTATCCCTTCTCTCCCAAGCTTTCTAAAGATTTTTTTTCTACATCCAGGTGATACATGCTACCTATTATTAATGTACACTATACCTAAAATTAATCCGATTAACTCCCTTTTTCCATGCAAAACTGTGATCCAACCAAATGAAACAATCTAATAATTTAGTCATAAGCATTGGAAAAAATGGAAAAAAATGGAAAAAAAATGAAATGTACTAATAATCTTCGTAATTTCCAGAATAAACTCTAACAAGTTTCTCTATATTTTGTTTAAATCCTAGAATATTCTAAATTGATACACAATAAAAAAAACAAAAATACTAGCATGCACATCAATTAAAAGCATGCATGAGATTCTCAATAATAGTGGAAATTTATGACAAAGTAGTCACCAAGACAAAAAATAAAATTTGATAGTTTTTCTTCTTGGTAAATAGATTATAGAGAACACCTTGGTGGCCTAGTGGCAGTACATGGCTGTTTTTCACGCATGACTACTCGAGGTCCTTTTGAGTAGGGTGGCGCTGGCTAGCTAAAAAATTTCATACTCGTAGTTGATCCACAGATAACTCGGATGCGTTTTGAGGGTTTCTGGTGAGGTAGCTCTTTCGGGTGAGTCCACTCAATATAAAAAGATCAACCCATAAAGTTTTAACCACATTATGGTGGGGAAGTGGTTTCCACTAGAGGAGGAATTGTCATATTGGTCCAGGCTAGGGATCGACTCATTTCTAATGCAAAATTCTTAGATTTTACATGTGGCCACGCGGATATGAATCTATTGTTTACGGTCCATTTGAATACCCAAAAGAGAGTTTATCCGTGAGCTGCATCTCTCATCCGAAAATTAAACTTGTGTCTTTAGAACCGGGTTTAACTTTTTTTAGCAGAAAAAAATTATGATAGTTTTTATGTTAAATGTGACCTTCACGTAATATGACTTTACCCTCTGGGCTCTCTCTATAAAAGCCATCGAGTTTGTTACTATCTAACCATCTAAGACAACAAACTCAACCCATTCTTCCTCTCTCTTAATTCCTTCATCATCTCTTTCTTTTACTCACCATGGGATTTTCTCGGAAGGAAAAACTCAACACAAACACTTCCACTTCCACTTCAAACCCTAATCTCTCTTCTGCCAATACCCATAATAGCTCATACGTCTACCACGGTCCACAAGTCCATACCGTTAGAGAGTCCATAACATCTTCTACAAACGCAACTTTTCTGGTCTATCAGTATCCAAATAATTCAGTCCTTGTAAAACAAGCTGTTTTGCCCGCAACCATAGAGTCAGCTCAACGTTTCAGTTACTCATCTCTTGCTTAAACAAAACCCAAAACCAAAGGCAATAAATAAAATCACTATTTCAGGTTTCGTTGCTAAGGGATGAAGTTAGAATTATGGGAAAAGTTGTGGGAGGTATTTTGCAGTCTCTTTTTATTTAGATATAGCGTGAGTGAGGGAGTGCAGACCGTCTCCAACTTTACTCTTGAGAGTTAGTTTGTGATATGATGTTACAACTTGAATTTGTGTGCGTGTATGTTTGTAGCATGTTAAAAGTACATATATGTGCAGGGCCGGTCTAACTTTTAGAAAAAACTTGTAATGCCCTACTCATAAATACAAATTTATGCCCTCATTCTTTATGTAATTTTTTTAGAATGCCCTACATACAGCTAAATTTTTTTGTAAAACCCGGGATGCCCTAAGCGGCCGGTTCTTTTGCTTGTGCCCCGGTCCGGTGTAACCTGGCCTTCTTTTTTTTAATGTAACCTGGTCTTATGTATGTAGTTTCTATTTTCTGTAAATTTTTGGTTGGAACCTCCACAAATATAAATAATTTTAAGCAAATATATTTTGAGGTATATAAATATGAGCTATTAGTAAACATAATAATAATGTTTTAAGCTTTTAACTAATACTACATTATAGAAATATTATCAAAATACCACAAGAACTCCATCTTTCAAAAATTCCACATCTTATTATATAAAGCTTAGTTTTCAAAGTTACTAATTAACACGATTGCGCCACATGTCAGTTATATATTTTTAGATTGCGACATGTGTTAAAATACAAAGCCAAATTAATTAAAAATATTTTTTTAAAAATAGTAATTATCCTTTTTCTTACAAAACCTATATACCAAAATAAATTTGTGCAATATTTAACATTGATTTTCCTATTTTCCTACTTTCATAATAAAGAAAAAATAATTTTATTTAAAACAAAATTCGTACATACTTTTTTAAACAGTAACTTTCATTTAATACAAATCCTATATATTAAATTTAATTTATGCAATATTTAACACTAATTTTCCTATTTTTCTATTCTCATAATAAAGAAAATATAATCTTAT
>OVBX01004899.1:2790-13849 GCA_900406325.1 Erucastrum elatum
AAGGAAAAAAGCAACGGCTTTTATAACGCCGGTATCCATTGAATTCGTCTAAACGTTACTTGAGAAATATTCATCACAAATATCATCAAATTTTATATTTTTGTTTTGTATGATTCATGAATGAAGGTAGACCAATAGGAGGTTGCCATGNCCATGTCTAGATGTGCTTTGGATCTAGCCGGTCCGAGAAATAAAGTATTTGTTTTTATTATGTTTAAGACATGTTTTAATTTCAGGTTTTAACACGCAAAATATGACCCAATTTTGGAGGAATAATTCATGAATCATACAAAACAAAATATATGACCCAGTTTTAAACCATCCTATCAATCGCAAGCTTCCACAATTTGAATATTTTAAATGTGCGATAGTGACCTGATCATGTAATTTTACGTTTGTATGGAAACAAAACAATTTTGGAAAAAATCTCAAACTAATTATATGATTTCATATAATTATAAAATTTCAATATATATTATTTTGATGAGAAAGGCTGAAGAAAAAGTGGTAAACTTATAACACACACGGTAGTTAGGTCTAGGACGGATCCGGATATCCGAAATATTCAGAGTATCCGGATCTGGATCCGTATCCGTCGGATCCGTGAATTCAGTATCTGAATCCAGATTTGTGTCTTCCGAATATTCGAGTTTCGGATATCCATCTAGATATCATGATACCCACGAATATTCGGATTCTGATCCGGATCAAAAAATTAAAAAAATATATATTTTTGAAAAAAAATTAAATACAAAAAAATAAAAAAATTTATAAATATTACATAAATTAAATATTTTTACAAATTTTATGAATGTATTTATGCATATAGTATTATTAAAATTAAATATAATAGTATAAGACTAATTTTATGTATATATATTAATAAATTAACTATAATTATTAATAAAATTAAAAATTTAATATATTTAAAAAAATTGGATCCGGATATTCAGACCTAAAATTCAGATATCCGGATCTAGATCCGGATTCGACATTTAACTATCCGGATCCGGTCCGACATTTAACTATCCGGATCCGGATCCGGGCGCTTCGGATATCCTATTTTCAGAGCGGATCCGAATCGAATCTCGGATCGAATCCGGATCTCGGATAGTAATTCTCAGTCCTAATGGTAGTTGGGGATTTATTATTACAACTACGTATTTTTCACATTTACTTTGATTTGACCATTTAAGATTTAATAAAGATTCTTTAGTTTAATTTACAAAAGGTTGTTGTGACGGCCTGGTTTTTTCAGTCAAAAAGTAAGAGAGAGAAGTTCAAAAGTAGATCTCTCCTCGGGTCCGGCGAGCGGCCGGCGCGTGAGCCTGTGTGCCGTCGCCAGAGCCCTTCGTTCTTCCATCAAGTTGCCTACATCTGATCTCTTCTCCCTCCTCTATGTCATGCCGCCTTTTCTGAGCTTTGACTAGTTACCATTTGCAGTGGCTCTGTTTCTGGAGGGAAGACGAGGTTTTGAAAAGTTGACGGCTAGGTGAAGTGGATCGTCTTTGTTAGTTTTTCTCCGGGAAGTGGAGGCTCCGATAGTTCCATTGCTGCTGGTTTTTGTCTCTGGGAGGTGGAAGCTCTTTCAGTTTCGCCGTCGTCGGATCTAGTTTCCGGGGTGTGAAGACTCCCACAGTCTTACGTTGCCGGCTTAAGGTACAACGGTGAACTTGTTTGTTTAGGGCTCTGGTTTCGGTTAGGGTTATGGATCGGAGATGAGTCTCGATTTTTATCCGAGTATTGGAAGGCTCGCCGTGTCGGAGTAAATTGCTGACATGACAAAAGAGCGGTTGAGATTAGATTTGGTTTCGGCGGAGATTCTGCGGGTTATTGAGTTCCGACGAAACTAGGGTTTCGATGGAGGGGTCCGGCGGCTGCATGAGGCGGAAAAAGGTCAAGTCGAGGCCGAGAAACACGTGGTGTATCTACGTTGCAGATCCTTACGCGTGTCACTCATCCAGCCTCCTTGTTACTTGCACATGTTTGAGTCGTCGGGTATCGGTTGTGTGGGCTTATGGACCGCTTTTGTGGTTGTGAGCTTCGGCCATGTTTGTCTTAATCCGCGTGTTTATGAGCTTTTAGTTGTTTCAAGTTGTTGTTGGACTTCGGCCGTTTGGGCTAGGCCCATTTATCAATAAAACAAAAACTTGTCGGAAAAAAAAAATAATTTACAAAAGGTTGTTAAAGTTCAGCCAAAAAACTTTTTTCTTACAAAAGGTTGTAAAAGCCACAATAACTAAACGGTTGATTCTAAGATTCTTTGAAAAGCCAACTTGCCTGCAAAACCATTTTACCATTAACTGAAAGGACCAATACAAAAGGCTCTTTTAAAATCTGTGAGATTCTAATACTAATATACATAAAGACTTTTTTCAATGGTTTGCACTATTTTTTATTCCAAAATAGAATGATTCTATAATAGAATTGAAGTTTGCTCCAATAAAATTCTATTTTAGAGTAAAAATTCGAGTGATGAATTAAAAAAAAAAATACTTATTCTATATTTTGAATAAATCTATTTTCACTCTATTATAGAATGAAAAATAGAGTATCATTGGAGCATTTTGATTCTAAACTCAAATTTTGAATGAAAAATAGAACGAGATTGGAAATGTCCTAAGCACTTGATATATGACATTTGATTAGATTATAGTAATTTTATGTGGACACTGGTGACTTTACGTTCAAGGTACGGGGTAGGCAAAGATGAATGGGTTATAATACTTATAATATCATCCATGTGAATGTTGGTATGACACATGCATGAGGTATTGTTGTATTGAATTCAAACGTCAAGAGGATTTCATAAGTGAGGCTGGAAGTACTAGGAACCATGTCATCAAATGTTTAGTCATAGTTCCGGTTAAAAAGACCATACACAGTCCACTTATTTTAAGGATTTGATGTTATATATAACAAAAAGGTGGATTTCGGAAATTGAATAATCAAAATAGGATAAATTTGTGATATTCAGAAGTGAAGTTGGAAAGCCAACAAGGGCAATAGGATCTAGGACTATGAAATGGCAGTTAGAAACAGGTGTTTTGTACGCGAGTGTTAATTAGGTGTTTTAGACAACTTGATAGAACAAATATTTAAGATGAACCTCAAAGCAACTATTTAAAGGTAATTAGTGAGGTTAAATTGCTGCATTCTTCAAAATTTTGTTACTTATCAAAACTGTTCTTAAATTTGTCAAATCATAGTTTCAAAAAATATTGTCAAATAAGAAGCTATAAATTCCGACCATTGATCTTGGCTTAGTTCTAAAGTTTGTTGAATTGATTTGCTTAAGACTCCGGTTTAGTTGTTTCTATAAGTTGTTCCAATGTGGGTTCTAGTTGCTCCTTGTGGGATCTTAGTTTTGGGGTTTTCTTGTTGTGATACCAGCTTATATATTAACTTATATTTCACTTGGAATTCATTTCATCAGATGGCAAAATCGTTTAGTCGTTTATATTTTGTCAACTACGATATGCATTCTAGTTAACCAAAAGTTACAAAATAATAGTAACCATGTAAATAGAGAATAAAATATATTATTAAATAATTCTATTAATAAATAACATACAGTTATATATAAGAATTAGATAAAACTTATCTAATTTATTTAAATGAACTAATCTTTATAACAATATAAATTTTATAATAATTTTATCTTTGGATTTCACAGACTTTACACAATCAGTTCATAATTTGAATATAACTATTTATAATGGTTAATCCGCAACACACACATCGAAATCTATAAATTATCCCCTATATATTAAGTTATTAACCAGTTATATTAAATTTATATTACTCCGTTACTAATAAATTTCATCAAAGTAGTTGACATCTTGACATGTCAACTATGTCACCACAACTCATATTCGAGATAATCTAAAAATAATGCTAAAAAGTTCATGAACCTGACCTATAGTATTCATTTTTTTTTTTGATATTAGTCAAATGGGAGAAGAACATTCATGCGTATACTTTGTATAATTCGAAGCTTAGTCTTTACAACTTAAGTTAACTTACGTTTTAGTTTTATGAGTATGATTATAGCTTGTAGATGTTGAGAGATAGGACTCATACTAATATTTGTAGTTGTTTGTTCCAAGTTTTGCGTCACTCGCAATACACAGAAAATTAAGAATATAATTATAGAATATGGAATGGAGATTTTACTGACGATTTTGTTGATCGATCCAAAACATTAGGTTCTTTGGATCCATGTAGTATTCAATTTTTTTTTTATATTAGTCAAATGGGAGAAGAACATTCATGCGTATACTTTATATAATTCGATGCTTAGTCTTTATAACTTAAGTTAACTTACGTTTTAGTTTTATGAGTATGATTATAGCTTGTAGATGTTGAGAGAGAGTGCATAGGACTCACTAATATTTGTAGTTGTTTGTTCCAAGTTTTGCGTCACTCGCAATACATACAAAATTAAGAATAAAATTACCCTGTAAATTCCCATTGTATGGTGTCTTCAGCAGTACCAAGGTCAATAACAAACAGATCCGACTAGTGAGTTTTTTGGATCGTCAACAAAATCGTTAGTAAAATCTCCATTCCATACTCTATAATAATTTGACCAGAAAATTAAATTAAATAAAAAAATGGCCTATACAGGGATCGAACCTGTGACCTTCGCGTTATTAGCACGACGCTCTAACCAACTGAGCTAATAGGCCTTTTGGTTAGTCTATAATTATTATATTTCAAATTGTCTAAACTCTCAAACACTCTTCCTTGTTAACTTGACAATGGCTACTACGTCCAACTCCTTGCTCGTCCTGAGCTCTAACTCACAGAGTCATCATCATAATCAGCCAAGAATCCCTCTCAATCTCTCCTCGTCCTACCTTACAAGCAATCCAGCTCTCTTACGCCTCATTGTTCCAACTATGGCGATAAGTAACATATCATCCCGAAAAAGATACTCCAAACCAAACTCGGCAATAAAATTTCTGTACTTCCTGATCTCCGTGTGATGCGACATTCCAATCCTCCCCACTAACTCTTCTCTTCTCTAATCTCCAGGGTTCAGACCGTTATGGACATTAACAACGTCAGAGAGAGATTGCCTCACAGGTACAGTTCAGTTGATGAGTTTTCGTTGTGACCCATGTTTGAAAGATCCTTTTTGAGAGATCTTTAGGCTTCCACCTGGTATTTCAGCTGTAGCTATTAAGAACGTGACTACTACTAGGAATGACAATTTCTTAACTAGCATTTCCCTGTTTGACCCATCATGCCTGGTGTTCTCATGATTGATATGCTTAGAGGTGTCAGTTGGGCTGTACAGATCCATATGGACACACCAGTCCAAATGGACATTATTTTTTTTAAGCCCAAATTGTACTAGACCAAATTGTCCAGACCAAATTAGCTCATTCCAAATGGGCATTCCGCAAAGCTCAAACACAATTTCTATTTTAACATGCTAAATCCATAAAAAAATAAGTTTCATACATTAAGGTTCATATGTTTTACACATCCAAAATACGATTTCATGGGTTTTGGCGAGAAAACGTGATTTTATCGTTTTGGCGGGCAAACATGATTTTATCGTTTTGGCGGGAAAACATGATTTTATCGTTTTGGCGGGAAAACATGATTTTATCGTTTTAGCGGGAAAATACGATTTGACGGTTTTGGCCGAGAAAACATAATTTCACGGTTTTGGCGGAACTCATGTTTTTGCGGTTTTGACAGTAAAACACAATTTCACGATTTTGGCGGGAAAACACGATTTCACGGTTATGATGGGAAAACGCGATTTCAACGTTTTGGCGGGAAAACACGATTTCACGGGTTTGGCAGAAAAACTGAATTTTTCGATTTTGGCGAAAAACACAATTTTGCAAATTTGACGGGAGAGACAAGGCGGAGAGGCGACTCGCGAGTCGAGAGTCGAAAGACGCAAAAAGTGAGATTGATTTTAGATTTCTTATCTCTCCAATACTAACCCTAAATATTTTTGAACACATGGACGGTTCATGTCCATTTGGTTCTGTCCATTGGCTTTGGACGTATATGGGTGGAACCCATTTAGACAGAAAATATTTCGGACGGATTTGGATATATTCCATATGGATTTGGACATGGACCGCCCATAGACAATGTGTCCAATTGACATCCCTAGATATGCTTAAACTTTCATACTATTAGAAAATCTTAAAGTTCTTCAGATTTTCTGTGGTGTTGGTTAAAATGTTAGATCTTGTGTTGTGTAGATATCAAAATGCTCCCATGTTTGAGGATTCTCTGCAGGTCAAAAGGAAAGATGGGTCTTAACTTATTAAATAAATGAATCTTTGTTTCCATAGGCCAAATTAATTAGAAATATGTTTGCATATTTTAAATGGAATAAACCTATTTACTATAAAATTTTGTCAATTTCTAAAATTTAAAAATGATATAAGTTATACTAGTTGTTTTCCTGCACCATGTGCAATAATTTTTTTTTTAAAAATGATATAAGTTATACTAGTTGTTTTCCTGCACCATGTGCAGTAATTTTTTTTTAAAATTTAATTTATGTTTAAAATAAAGCTTATTAAATATTATAGATTTTATTATTTTTACCAATATTTTGATATAGATTTATTTAGTTAAATATAAAGTTAAGATAAAATGATTTTTAAAAAAAAAAATATTGAAGAAATATATATATATATATATATATATATATATAAATTATAATCTTAGATGTTATTTTCTATCTATTTATATTGTTTAAATATATTAAATCAATTTTTATTTTTGACAAATTAAATCAATTTGTATATAACAAAAAAATGATATAAAATTGTATAATTATCAATAATTTAAACTAAACAATATTCATAAAATTTGTAGATATATAAGAAACTAATAATTTTACGATTATAAATCTACTTTTTTAAAATTATAGCAATTTCGAAAGATTTAGTAATCAAATTGTATATTATAGAAAATAAAATAAAATAACATTTTGAAATTTGTAATTTTATATATGAATATATTACTTTATAGATGATATATCAGATATTATCATATTTAAAAAGTTTACCAAAAATAAATATCAATATTAGATGTAATGGATGAGTTATTACCATATTTTAAAAAGTTTACCAAAAATATAAATCAATACTAAATGGAATAATCTATGTCATATTTTTCCAGAAGTCATGCCATCTATTTTAGTAGTTATTTCATATATTTTTTTTGTGAAACTGATTGTAAAGAAAACATGTGGCAAAATTATTTCTCAAATAATGTATAGGGGATTAGTTGAAATTCTAGTATGAATAATCTCAATTATTGTACTTGTATCAGCATAAAATTTGTAATTATTTAATATGGAAAACCAATCTTATGAATGTTGGTTTTGTGATTTTAGTCATTACAAAATTGTAATAGCTGCACCGAATTTTTTTTTCTAAAATAGCTGTACCAAGTATATCAGACGTGTAAATTGTGCAAAGTTTCACATGATGTACAAACTAAAAGATTACTGTTTATAGGAAAATACTGATATATACTATGAAATTTTGAATTATATTTTACCTAGTAAAAATCAAATAGGATGAATTTGTGATAATCAGAAGTGAAGTTGGAAATAGCCAAGAAAGCCAACAAGGGCAAGAGGATCGAGGACTATGAAGTGGCAGTTAGAAATAGGTGTTTTATACGCGAGGGTCAAATAGGTGTTTCACACAACTTGATAGAGCAAATATTAAAAATGAACATCAAAGCATTTGGTTAAGGTATATAAAGATTAGTGAAGTTAAATTGATGCATTCTTCAAAAGATTGTTACTTATCAAAACTGTGATTTGGGCAATTGAGTGCATAAATACCCTCTTCTATTTGATTTAATTTTTGTAAAAGATTGTTCTCAATTGGTAAATATGATGTCTATTTGAAGAATGGATAATCTTTTTACGAAGAATTATGATGCAGTAAAACTTTCTTTCCCCACTTCATATATGTTTGATTCAATATTTCCGATTTGGCTTCTTGAACTGGCTGGTACAGTTATTTAGCTTAGTTTTGGGGATGATTGGTAAGTGATGTAGAATCTCCGGCCTACCATATTTTCTTTCCAAAGTATTTTACGAAACAATCATGCTTTAAATTTCAAAAATGAATCCAGAGCAAAAGATAAATAAAAACAAATATATTAGCCATGTGGAAATCAATTTTTATACAGTTTTTATTTAGTGCTTTGGATATCTTCATAAATGAATCACAACAATTTAAAACTAAAGTCACAGCTATCTACAGCCTAAATCTGAAAGGAAAAATAAATAAAGCTGGAACACTTACCAATCAACCTCTTTATTGTAAAAAAAAAATATTTATGTAAGAACATTTTTAACGGATAATATTTCACCAAATTTTTACGAAAATAAATAGAGATTCTATGTTATACCAAAATTCATATTTTAGAGGACATTCCTTCTTCTCTCTCCAAAAGTATTTATCTTTTGAATTATCTTCTACATATGAAAGATAATGAACAATAAAGAGTTTAATGAAAAATATGTTTCACTTTTTTTTTTTTGAAAAAGGCTTCTTATATATATATATATCATAATGATCCAACAGATAGTTGTATAGGGCCTAGCCCATTACATAGCAAAAGCCGTAGTCGATCATAATGTTTCACTTTCGAATACTCTTCTTCTGTTGAAGCAGAGAGCTTGGCAGCCTGACACATCAAATCTGAATAATTGTGAGGACGAGATGTTATACCTCATATTCAGGTTAATATGAGTGTACCTTCCGTGGTAAACCACATTCTCCTTTGCCAGGCGAATGCTTCATGGATCAATCATGGGCCAAATAATAGTCTATGATGGCTCTTGAAAGATGAAAATGACTGTAGTATGTACCAGTGGGTCAAAGCATTCAATCAACCTTTTTGCACTTCACCCAAAGTGGATACTCTCTTGCGATTTTTGTCATGCATGAATGATACGCACATAATCTCGATCTGAGGGGAGGTGGATTGCTTGAATATTAGGATGATTGATGATCTTTTTGATCTGCCTTCTTTCAAACAATTCATAGACTCTCTGAATAGAGAAAACGGATCGAACATTGTGTATCTAGCGAATCAGAATTGAGCAGAACAATTTTAATTAATATCTATAAAATTTAGTTATACTATTTATTTTCATAATTAAAAATATTATTTTAAAAATACTTAATAAATAAAATATATAATTTTTTATTCAAAATACAATAGAAAATTATTTTAAACATACAATCTATTACTCATTATTTTTCATAATTCAAATTAGTTATTATTTTTAAAAAGTTATAAATTTAATAAGTAAAATCGTATCCAAAATATTATTTAAACTTAGTTAAAATATATAGAACTATTATAAGTTTTAAATTTAATATATATTTTACTTTGGACGATTTTAAAATAATTATAATAGTCAAATAGTATTTTATTACCATTGTAAAACTACTTAATGTTTTCTATAAGAATATCAACATAAATAATATAAATCATAATATTTTATAGATAAAACATATTCCAATTCAAATAAATATAATTAACTAGTTGATTTTTTACCAAGAAATAATAATATATAAACAATGATAAATTTAAATAGTTTCAAAATAGTTTATGTACTTAATGATAAATACAAAAAGTTTCAAATAAATTTCGAAATTTCAAAAAAAAAAAAAATCGAAAAATTTAAAATAAAAATTTGAAAATTTTTGAATTTGAAAATGTATAATTTGAAAACTATAAGTAAACTGTAATATTAAATTATAAATATACATGATAAATATGGTGTAAATATTAAAACTAAATGTTGTATTTTAATGGAGTACAAATTACAAGATAAAGAAATATAATATTATGTTTGTATATGATATAAAAATTTTAATCATAAAAATATGAAAAATATAACTTCAAATTAAAACAAGTATTACAAATAAAAAGTGTATGAAATACTCCTTTTAGCATATATATTGGATATCAAGTGGTTCTTCTACTTTTTTTCAGAAAAACTAAATATATCTGTACTGCTTGTCGTTTTTCTATCTTTTTTGATTAGTTTGTGAAGTTTTGTGAATGAGCAATTATAAGGTGGAGGCTACACCTTAAGAAGTTCCTTTCAGCGTTGTACAGTTGTTAAAGATCGTTGTTTGATTTGACTCTTGAAAATTTTCAAAGACCTTTGATTTGACTTTTTGGATTTTGAAAACTTAAGTATATTTGGATATTTGTTAAAGAAATACATAGCTAAAATAGATATCTAAATCGAACCCGCAATGCAATGACTTGAATCAAATCCAAACTGAACTCCAACCGAAATTTGTATATGTCTGAATCAGAATTAAATGTCTAACTCTAAAATTTCGAATAGATCAATCGAATACGAGGGGATATCTGAATGTCTAAAATAAATAATGTAATCAACTAGTTCACTCAATTAAAAAAATGCAGATCTCTACTTAGTCATATAATAATATATTTAATTATAATCTCTATAAATGGATTTTTTTAATATATAGTTTAACTGTTATAATAACTCTATATATATTAATGACATTTTTAGGAAAAATGGGCTCCACAAAATAAGGACCCCGGTGAAATGACCTGAAACTCCCCTTTGATCTCCCCTCTTCCTAAAGCAATGGATGTGGTGTCAGAGAAACCGGCGGCGACGGAGGTGAAGTGATAGCAAAGCGTAAGAATGTGGGAGGATTTGATCGGGAACGTGGCAGACACTAAAAAAAACGTAGTAGACAGAGAACGATTTATTATTAAGGTTCTTCATTCTCGAACTTCAATACTACTCTTCTCATCAAGGTTCTTTCAAATCTGGGGAACGAATCATTTTATTATTTTTTTATAATAAACAGCAAAAGACAGGAAAGGAATGATATCGGACGAAATATTTGTCCCCGAGGCTACGCTGTGATAATAATCATCCCATGTTCCATGCCATAGCTAGCTAACTTGTTTGGCAGGAAAATTGGTGATAAAACAATAAATTAGATTCCGATTTATGCGGCTGCGGATTTTTCTTTCAGTTTAAATA
>OVBX01004901.1:0-13847 GCA_900406325.1 Erucastrum elatum
TTAGGCAAATCTAAAGAATCGAAGTTCTTTAGTATATGCAAGCAACTCATTAAAACATCTAAAGCATTATAATCCTGAATTAACTAAATAGTAACCTTGAATCTAACTACTTTCTCTTAATACCAACAACTCTAAATCACTCTCTTGAGCAACTAGACATTGCTCACAACTGCAATTTACATTTAAACCATTTCAACCTAGCTTAGTCACTAAGGATTAGTATCTTTTGTGTTCCTTCGCTCCCCGTGAAATCGATCCCTAAGTACTACAACTGAACCTCTTATTTGAGAGAGTAATTCACTCCTAAGATAATTTGAGTGAGATCATTGATAGCTGGTCTATGATCTTGGTGGACATATATTCAACTCTATCTGAAGTTATATCGATCGATACTCCAATAGAGTAATCGATCGACAGCAACCCATATCGATCAATATCGCTGTCAAAACATCGATAGATATTGTCGGCAGTCAAATCAGTGGACGAGTCTAATACGTGAAAACTATTAGATTTATGTAAGAGTTGAAATTATTTAATATCATGCAAGCAACTTTTTAAAACATCTATAGCATTGTAATCATGATTTTCTGAATACTAACCTTGAATCTAACTACTTTCTCTTATTATTTAAAATATAAACCAATTTCTTTGAGCAACTTAATATTGCTCACAATTGCAATTTACTTGTAAACCTAATCAACCTAGCATAATCTCTAAGGATTACATCTTTTGTGTTCCCTAGCTCCCTGTGAAATCGATCCCTAAGTACTACAACTGAACCTCTTAATTGAGAGAGTAATTCACTCTTTAGGGTAATTTGAGTGATATCAGCCAACCAGCGGTAGTATTCTGTTGTCCTAGCAACATATCTTTTGATGTATATTTACTTAAAACGTTGTTGGGCAATAGGCCGTAGGATAAAACTATAACACTTTGTAAACTCAAATAAATAAATAATGTATAAAAGATGTTTATAAACCACGAGCTCCTATCTTGAGAAACAACTAAAGCTAATCGAGCGTAGCGAGTTAGCATTACCATAACGTCCTTATGAACATTCGGGACTGCATCGTCATGCAGTACACGGTCACCAGGGTGCGACCCCATCATCGTGTCTTCACGACTTTGTTCCATTCGCAGGACCAAGTTATGGTGATGTGGGAGTTTAGGGATAGTGAAATAATAAAAAAACTTCAAATGATTTTACTTCCATATTTATTCCAAACTAATACATAAGTATTCCTTAATTAATCATAATTAAACCTTAAATAATCCTAGATTAATCCTTAATTAATCTTATCTTAATCCAAGATAATCCTGAACTAAACCAAGGCTAAACTTTAATTAAACTAAGATTAATTAATGAATAAGATTAGTAAGTGTAATATTTGTTGAGTTGGTGAAATTTGGGATTTGCTCAACAGATTTTTGGCTATTTATAATATAACTTTATATAGGTTTTAATATTTTTAAACTTATATTTAAATGATAAATTTTAGATAACGTTCTATATATAACTTTTTTGTAAATATAATTTTCTGAAGTGTTTATTTTTTATATTTTTTATTTTGTACATATTTGATATCTAAATATGGTAGCTCTATTGTTGAGTATATAATTTTGTTTTTTTGAAAAAAAGAGCTTCATTTTGAACATATGATTCGTAAAAACTTTCTGATTTCTGAAAAAAAAAATCAAATTAAATCAAAGTTTTTGTAAGGTTAAGCTGGAAAAATCAATACATATATATATATACAAAGTTTTTGTAAGGTTGAGCTGGAAAAATCAATACATATATATATATATATATATATATATATATATTGGAAAGATATAATATCCCTCAAATTTTTGAGTCAAATGAAATACACATACATTTTTTAACAAAAGCGACAGGGTCCGGAATACATCTAATTGAAAAATATTAACTGAATAAAAAGTTATATATGGTTGCATCTGATATTATTACTTTAAAGTATTTTGAAGTGTAGCTATGCGTATATTTAGGTGAAGGATTTGATTAAAATGAAAATTTCTAAATAATTGTTTCATTTTATATGTTTAATATTCAATCAGTAAAATTATCAATTTAGAATTATTTTATTTGTATAGATTTATTAAAGAATAATGATAATTTCATAGAAATGGCTATTTGTTAATTTTCTAGATTGTATTTTAATTCAAATCTATTTTTTTTTAGTTTTGAAATTAAATTATTTTGAAAGATTTCATTAATAACCAGGATTTGCATCTGATTTTCTTTTTCTCCTTCTTTGTCTTCTTCGGTTCCATCTCTCTCCCGCTTATGACCTGTTTTCAATAGAACTGATAAGAATTGTTTTTGCAACGGACTGACTCGTGACCCGACTCACTAATAATCATACATGATTGCTATGTTCGATCACATAGCATTTATCATATGTTGTAAAAATATGAATAGCAAACTGGAAGATGACAACGACTAACATAGTGTTACAAATATAATCTCCCAAATTCACAAAAACATTCGACGAAATAAGAATTTCACAGAAGCATGAATACATCTTATATGGTCGTTTATTAAAACATTAAAAAAATATACTATCAGATTAAGACTCATGTTTAAGACTTTAGTGTAGTTTATTAGAGGAATATCTTAGGTTATTATTTTCTACATTATCTTAGGTAATGTAGAAAATAATAACCAGAACACATCATGTATATTTAGATGGGTATGTTGACCAATTTAATTGGACATAAATGTTGGTTAATATGATGTGGTTAGTTTTTAATATTTGGTTGTACAATAGTTTGGACCAAGAATAAAAGGGTTCAAACAACATTTTTAAATAGATTTATTAAAATTTCTTCCTTTTCAATAGTATTGACTAGATTTTGACATGCGTTTTAGAAGCGCGGGTGAAGTGCATGATTTTTTTATATTATAAAAAGGTTTCATATGAATTAGTATTTTGAGATTGTTGTACATTATTATGTTACAAAAATTGTATTATATCAAAGAATTTTTTTTTAAAAAATAATATAATTTATGAATTAGATTATTTGAGATTTTTTATGTAATTTTTATAAAACTCTCTTTAGGTTTTAGAATTTTATCTGAATCCAAAAACCGACTAACAAATATAGGTTTCGTTCTGATCCAGGGCAAAGAACATTCTGGATATTTTTTGGATTCAGATATAATTCACGCAGCAGGTTATTTCCTCAATCCAGCTGTTCATTATGCTCATCCTGCTGATATTTGTTGTGAGGAAGTGGAGCGTGGATTGTATAGCTGCATCACAAAGCTGGTCCGAGAACCTACTGTTCAAAACATGATCATGGTGGAGCTTGAAGCTTTTAAGAATGCAAGTGGACTCTTTGGTATTCCCATGGCGATTAGGCAAAGATACATGAAGTCACCAGGTTACAACACTTTGTTTTCAGCTTTGTAACGTTTAATATATGGTTCAAGAGTTTAAGAAAGCTAAATTTTTTTTTAATGTTTTCATAGCTGATTGGTGGTCAAGCTACGGAAGCTCAGCTCCTAATCTCAGAGATTTTGCTGTGAAGGTTCTTAGTTTAACATGCAGTGCAACTGGTTGTGAAAGAAACTGGAGTGTTTTTCAACATGTAAGTTTGTTATAATCTCTAAATTAAAATTTAAGTTGCTATTCATATGTTTAACTAAGTTTTGTTGGAAACAGCTACACACCAAGAAAAGTAACAGATTAGCTCAAAGCCGATTGAACGACATGGTGTTTGTCAAGTACAATCGTGCTTTGCAGCGTAGGATGAAAATAAATGATGCAAAAGATCCAATTCTCTTGGAGGAAATTGATGATAGCAATGAATGGTTGATGGGGAAGATGGATGGGAACTCATCCAATGATGAAGATGATACTTTCGTCCATGATGATGAGGACCTGACTTGGAGTTTGGTGAGTGAAGCAGACGTGGCTGAAGAACCAACCTATGGTACTAGAGGAGCAACGACTACTCATTCAGCTAAGAACAACAAAGATAAAGGAAAAGCTACTCCTTCAACTCAGAGCAAGCGCTATGGTCCATCATCTTCTCGTTTGGAGTTGGTTGATGAAGATGATGACGTTGAAGGGGAGTTAGAAAAAGATGCTAGCTTCTGGAAGGATTTGGAATTGGAGTATGAGAAAAATGGTTCTGAATCTGAGTAGAGATTCTACTCAGATTAGTGTTTTTATTTGCTTTTAATTTGGTGTTTTATTTGCTTTTGAATTTGGTGTTTGCATTTGGTATTTTCTGTGTTTTGCTATTTGAACCTTTCAGTTTTATTATATTAAGTTGGTGTTTTTTATTTCTTACTTGTCTTTCTTAAGCTTTACGTAATATATATGCATAAGTGGTTTTGTAGGTTACCTTGTTCTGTTGTAGGTACACAAAGCGCTTGCTTTCCATCGCCATGGCGGTCAGCGCTAAGCTCCCACCTCCTCGCTTCTGCTCGCCACATGCTTTTTTCGAATCAAGGAACCAGGTGATGTGGCACTCTGTGAAGCCTTCTCAGCTTCTTTATTAAAAATCATTTAAATACTATATTTATTACAATTCATTGCCACTGGAATATATTGGACAGACATTACATTATTTGATATCAACTAATTATATCATCTCGCCAACGCCGTTTTCATCTTCGGGACTTTTTTTCCTTCCTGTAGTATAAAAAAAACAAATGAAAATCATTCAACTGAGTCCTAAATTATTATATAAAAAAATAACAAATGAAAATCCTTCTGTATATTTGTTCATTCTACTCGAACTTACACCTGACAACTTCAATTACAGCATATGTTCCTGAATAAAACGATTGTCTAAATAGTTATTAGTAAAAAAATGGTTGATGGTTTATTAATATAACACTGCATTTTGGTTAAAATAACATTTCATTCCTTCTGTATATTTGTTCATTCTACTCGAACTTACACCTGACAACTTCAATTACAGCTTATGTTCCTGAATAAAACGATTTTCTAAACAGTTATTAGTAAAAAATGGTTGATGGTTTATTAATATAACACTGCATTTTGGTTAAAATAACATTCCATTCCTTCTGTATATTTGTTCATTCTACTTGAACTTACACCTGTCAACTTCAATTACAGCATATGTTCCTGAATAAAACGATTGTCTAAACAGTTATTAGTAAAAAAATGGTTGATGGTTTATTAATATGACACTGCATTTTGGTTAAAATAATATTTCATTGTTTCTACACGATGAGACTCACAATACTCAAAGAGAACGACTATAGTGTTTTACTAACCAATCGATTACGTACCAACATAAAAGTTTTTCATAGAAATGTTTTTTTCGACTATTTTTCACAGATATGATTACAACGTTATTTAGTTAGTTTTCTATATATTATACTATTGAGTTTTGTAGTCTTTGTAGCATTTTTTTCTCTACAAGGCAGACAGCGTGTTGTTTTAACTTAAGGCATAACAGCACTTTTATAAATGCAAAACTACAAGGTTTTTCATGAAAGTAATCAAGTAAATATAGATTGTTTGTCTATCGCTTAATCCAAGGTGATAATATTGCTACACGAAAACAGTCGTCAAATAAAGGCAATCATTAAAATCATATAATTAGAGAGCCAATTTCTTTGCTTTCATTGACAAGCAATTGCAACGCATTTATGATACCAGTATTTTGATCTTCAATTTTGATTAGGTTTTCAAACTAAATTTTCCTTATCTTTCAACTGTAATCACTGAGTATATTTGTGAATATTTTTTATTTAAGAGAATTTAAAAGGTAATTACTCTAATCTTTTGAAAACCCGAGATTGAAACGCCTTGGACCCTAAGTTTTTAGTGTACTATATAAATGTCTCCTTTCTCTCTAGATTCCTTCACCAAAAAGATTTATTCAGAAACAATAAAACGACAAACAATGGCCGGTTTTGATCAAGTTTCACAATTGAAACCCTGCAAGTCTATGTGGAGAGTTAAGGTGAAGATAATTTGCAAATTGAAGCAATATTCTGCTCACGCTGGTGAAACTATCGAGTTAGTTTTGGTTGATTCAAGTGTGAGTTCATCTAATATATGCTTCGTTTTACATTTTATATATATATTCCAACAAACATTCTTATTACATACGTTAGCTGCTTCTCATTTCGTGTATTTTTTGCTGGGGGATAAAATTCATGCCAGTGTTAAAAAAGAAGTTGTGGCTCAGTTTTATTAATTTTTATTATGATTAATTTTGCAGTCATTCACGCATGTGACACTTATCGGACAACCAAACATTCCTACAAGATTGGATTTGTTGCCACTACCAGTGTAAGATGCTGCGAGGATTTGCCAATGAATTTAACTGGGTTTTCACCCGCAAATTTTTGAGAGATGGTACTTTAACTACAGACTATCTGGTTGGTAAGTACATTTACAGTCGCAAATAGTAAATATTGTTTGTCTTACAGAACAGTCTGATAAGCATATATTTATCTTTCTGGCTGTTTTGTAGATGTCATCGGGTAGATTATGGAAGTTAGTCATCTAGAAATCGTGGCTGTTAATGGAAAAGACGTGCTGGCAAATTCAGTGAGGTGAACATAAATTAGGCCACTTATTAAATTTAAGGTACACTACAAACCTTTGATTTTCGGGAAAATTGCTAAAACCAACTCAAAAATTTAAGTCAAATCTAAAAGTGTACCCCAAATTCAGTCAAATGCAAAACCAGCCTAAAAAATGATAAAAGTAATATTTAACCCTTGTGACCAACCAAAAAACATAAATGTATTTTACACTTTCGTCCTTTGTAAATCTACACGTAATAAAAGAAGTCTACATACATGTAGACCTCTTAAGATGTCTACCGTGTAGACTTATTCTGTACTCTACATCGTAGATTGATATAATAATTTAATTTTAAAAATGTATAAAAATAATTGTTGTGATGTTTTTAAATGATCATCAATATAATGGTTAATATGAAGTAAATAAATTAAATTTGTATGTAATTGAATTTTCTTAAATGAATATATATTAATGTGGTAACCATGTGTTAGATAATGTTCATGGTTTAGAAACAATAGGTGCTAACATGTTATGTATTCTAGTGGTTGATTTTTAGGGTTAGATTATAGATTTAGATTTTTTTTTTACTGGCTTAAATTTGTATATTAATGTTTAGTAGTTTATATTTTGTATAATTTTGATATTTGATACAGTCATTAAGACTTTTTTATCATAAAAAACTTAAGGGTTTGAGATTTGTGGTTTAGGGTTTCGTAGATCTACAATAAAGTATATATTGTTAGAGACGTCTTTTTCAGTCTACATTTTTAAATTTTGTTAACAAAAATTTATTATTTCAAATTAAATTGAGTTATAAGAATAAAAAATGTTAAATGATATACTATAACTATTAAAAGTTGAACAAAAAAACTATTAAAAATAAAAACAATTAAAGTTCAGTAAATTTTATGTTAAAATTATTAAAACAATAATGATATAAACAATAATAATGAAATTATCATTGTAGACTTCCAACAAGGTCTACTACGTTACAATAAAATCTACTCTAAATTTTAAATTTTATTAGACTTCAAAAGAAGTCTAAAATGTCGACAACTTTTAACCTAGTTACATTTTTGTCTCCATATATAAATGGATTTCACAATCTCTCTCTAAAATGGCTGCACAAGTTTTTAAAACTCTCTCACTTCTCTTTAAAACTCTATCTCCCTTCTCTCTAAAATTCTCTCATGTTTTTCCCACAATGTTATCTTGTCATTTTAGGTATTATGATTAAATAGTTTCATCTTCTCTTTTAAAAATGTAAGTTTTAGATCTATAGATTTCAAAAGTGTATTTTTATGTTATTTCTTTCTCACATATTATTTTTTTTTGTATGTATTACCATTCATGGTTTTCATCTCTTCTTCTAAAATGTAAGTTTAGATCTATAGATTTTAAATGTGTATTTATAAGTTTATAATCAAACAAAGTTATAGATCAAACCTGTGCATTTACTTTCATACTAATTGTAATAAAAATGTATAGATTTTATCAGATCTGAAAATTATCTGACAGTTTAGACTTCTAATGAAGTCTGCTTATAAAGTAAAGCTAGTAGACTTGATATGAAAATCAGACTTCATTGAAAGTCTACAAAAATATGACTTTAATTTTTTTTCTACGATTTTTTAAATATTTTTCTTATTTTGTCGGTATTTTCTTTTATGGCTGTTATCTCCTCCTCCCAAAAATGTAAGATTTACATTTATAGATTTTAAATATTTCTTATTTTAATTATATTTAGATAAAGTTACATGTTCAAACTACATGTATTTAATTTATTACTATTTTCATATAAATTATATTTTCTAAAAAAAAAGATTTAAACTTATTTGATATTTTTAATGTATATATTTTTCAGATGTAGATTTTTTTTGATATGGTAGACTTCACTTGAAGTCTAGTAGCCTTGATTTTTAAGTAGATTTCATTAGAAGTTTACTCATATATTATTTTAATTGTATCTTATTTCTCATAAATTTATTTATTTTGCAAGTATTCTCTTCAAAAAATTTCAAATCATCTTCCTAAAAATGTAACATTTACATTTATTTATTATAGAGATATTTTTGTGTTTATATTGAACTAAATTTATAGATTCATATTTTCTATTTTTGCTTTGATAGGTTGATAAAAAAAATATTTTGAAATATCTTTCAGAACAAAATATTTTCAAATTTCTAAATGTTCAATTTTGGATCTGAAAATTCTTCGTTGCTGTAGACTTCAACTAAAGTCTACTAAACAATAAACCTTAAGTATACTTAATAAAAAGTCTATTAAAATATGAATTTCCTTTTTATCTTATTTTTTCTCACAACTTTATCTTACTTTGCAGGTACTTTTTCCAAGATTTTATATGAGGCATCAAGATTATGAAAAATCAAACACACTCAAATAAATTTCTTTGTAATATTTTCTCATAATAAAATGTTTATTTGTAAATAAGTGTGATGTATTCACTTTTATTTGTGTTTCAATTGTTTGGTAATAATATTTTTTTGTTAGATATCATTTTTTACAAGAACTAATCAACCAAAAAAAGTGAACCCACCATAAGCTAAATCAATAACTAACACACATGTGTGTAGAAGAAAATCTATACAATATTTTCAAAAAACTTCAAGAGTAAAACTAATCACAAATTTTTGCAAAAAGTTTCAAGTGTATAATTATAACACATTAACTTTTGAAATTCATCTAAAACAATTAAAATTTACTAACACACACTGTAAAATAACTATATAGTGAAAAAAATATGATGAATAATACAAAATTACACTTCTAATAGAATTTATGACGTAGACTTCAACTATAGTCTACATTCTCAGATTTAGAAAGACATCTACACTTGGTTTCTAACATATATCCAAACCAAAAATTTGTACTGTACTTAGCGTTGGCTTGATACATAAAGACGTAATAAGTGTGTATTAGATAACTCAATCAAGTTCTGCACTTGTCGATCACTCGTGACATGTATAAGTTCACCATGTATACAACCATCATAAGCAAGGAACATTATCCCAACTCCGAAAAAAAGAGCTTCTCTCCATCCATTCTCCGTATACGGCATGTAATTGAGTCATTGCCTCCAAAAAAAATACAAGTTTACATAATTAGCGAAGAAATAATTCATGTTTCATAAAACTACAAACATAGACTGACAAATATGTCTATAGTTAACACCTAACTACATTATAAAATCAAAAGTATTATAATTTCATATCTATAACAGTTCTTTTTTTCAAAATCACTCAAACCCATTAGGATTAACTAACACACACTGTCGAACAAAAAAAATCTACCAAAACATTTATGAATAATACAGAAATTCAATTTTAATTTATTTTCCTACGTAGACTGTTCAATCCGTCTACGACAGTGTAGACGTTTGTTTTAGTTTACGTCCATAGACGGTCAAATAGGTCTATTCTTTGGATTGGTTTTTGCAATTGAAAATTTTACGGGTTATTTTTTCATTTGACCATAACTAATCCAAGTTTTGACTTTATACATTTCGACTTCATTTCCAGTCTACCACATTAAAAAGGTTAGTTTTTTGCGAATGACCAAAACTCATCCAAGATTTGACTTTCGAAGGTAGATTTCATTTGTAGTCTACATGTTTTAATTTTTTTGAAAAAGGTTAGTTTTGCAATTGACCATTGTTTGACTTTCTAAGAGTAGATTAAAATGCACGTCTACAGCTTCGTAGACTTCACGTAAAGTCTCACTTTAAAACCCATGGATTGGTTTTGCATTTGACCAAAATAAATGTGTAGACTTCACAAATAGTCTCTATTATTTTGTCCAAGATGAGAAGACTGCATTTAAAGTCTACAATATAAAAAAATTATTTAATTTATTTAAACATATTTTAGTCAAATACAAAACTAACCTATTCAACAAAGTCAATGTTTTGGTCAAATGCAAAACTAACCTAAAGTAGACTTCTTTGGCAGCCTACAATTCATAGACTTCCAGTGAAGTCTACTTTAGAAAGTCAAAAGTTCAGTCAAATGTGAAACTAAACTCTTCTCCGTAGCTGTCTTGGTAGGTCTACGTAGATTTTTTTTTTCTGTTATCAAAGGTAAGGACGTAGACTGCTGAGGAAGTCTGTGTTACAAAAAAAAGTTCGATAGGTCAATTACAAAACTGACTTGTGCGTTGACAAATAGACTGAGTCGTACGTCTACACATTGGTGTAGACATATAAAACAGTCTACCATCAAGACACAGACTGAAAAAATGGTGAAAACTATGTAAACAGTTACCTTTTTCCGGTGTGAACCTCGATTTCAACCCTTTCAACCGTCCAAACTCCAAAAATGAGCAAACAGAGGCATATTTTATGAGTTGCTGATGAAGAAATTCAAAAATATGAAGTTTGAGATTATGAAAATAAGAGTTATGAGAGTTTTTTAGATAGAAATATAGAGGAAACAAGAGGAAATGAAGAATTGTTGTCTTAAAAAGAGAAACAAAAGCTTATAAATTGAGTTCTTGAGCTTTTATGAGCTCAAAAATGGTGGTTCAATGGTGGATGCAAAATTGATGATGATGGCATTTTCGAAATAATTAGACAATAATGGCAATTTGTAAATAATTCAAAAATATAAGGATAGTTTGGAAATTTTAAGGGTGAATAGTAATGACAAAAAACGGTTGATTTTGCATTTAACTTCAAATTATAGGTTAGTCTTGAAAAAAGCCCTTGATATTTTTCAGAGTGGGTTTTTTTATGTATTCAAAATTATTTATGAGATAATTGTAGCCCGAATTATTAAAATAGCATTATTTTTATATATGTTTAATTAGTCAACATAACCATCAAAAAATAAGCTCTTATTTTTTTCAAATCAAATTTTTCCTGATTAACAAAAATTCTCAGATGCTACATTTTAAATTAGTTTTATAATTTCAAACATACTATAAAACCACGTAGGACCAATTATTTTATTATATATGGTGTAAATACATAACGACAAGAAACAAAAACATAACTTCTAAACATATATAAAAATTAAAACGATTAGTAAACTATTTAGATTAATAATTTATCATAAAATATGACATATAAGAATATTTACTTCTCAAATAATATTATTTTAATATTACTAAAGTAAATATAATATAAATTTAAAAATAAAATTATCATTAGATATTTTAATTATTCTCAAGATAATGATAATTTTTCAGGTAAATCACCTAAATTGTTTATTAAGATTAATAATTGGTCAAAAAATATGAGTAAACCTAAAATTATGGAAAGAGTGACAAATAAGCAAATTCATTGCTCAAGTAATAATATAGACTATATGGTTAACATTGTCGAATATATTACATTTATTATTGGCACCACAAACTCAAACACACATAGAATTCTTTAGCACCAAAAGTATAAAATATGATAATATGCAGTATATATGTCAAGTTACTAACTGTATGTAATATAAAATTATTTTAAACTAATTATGTAATATTAATCTCAACATGCTTTTAAGGCGCACTTATCCTAGTATTAAGTATATTTAAGTATTTCAAATATGTTTTCGGTATTACAATATCCTTTTTAAGTTTCAGGTTTAGGTTTTCGGTTATAGTTTTGGGTTTCATGTAAAATTTAAAATTTCTTCAAATATATTTTAGGTATTTGGAATAAACTTTTTTGGTATTTTTTAGTTCTTCGGATCAAATTTTGGATAAAATTTAAGTTCTTCTGAGTGTTTTAATATTTTCAGGTATTTGTTTGATTATTTTGGCATTTTCAGGTTTTGGGTATTTTTCTGGTTTTCTGGTGCTTCGAGTCTTTTTCAAATCATAAATAAATCGATTGGAGGAAACCGCTATTTACCCAAAAATTACATATATTTTATTTATATATTTGGATTATGGACCCGAACCAACCCATATTTGAAAAGAACCGACTGAAATTCAGACCAGAAATATCTAGTTGAGTTCAAATATTGACTCAAAAGACCCAGACCTGAAAAACCAACTCTTAGATGATCTGAAGACTAGAATGTCTATGCATTTGTTTATTATATTTTGTGTGTATTTTGTTAAAACAATACTAAAAATTTATTTGGCATATTTTTTAATTAATTTAATAATATATATTCACAGTGGTTTTAATAGCTTTCAAACTTACCTTAAATAAAAAAATTATTTTAGATATTTTTAACATAAAATATATAATTTTTCAACAAATGATTTGCTTAAGTGTTTTTATCATATTTGATTTGATATAATATGTTGTAAGGTATATGCTCTCGTTTTAATAATTAATATTTAAATATTATAGACCCTTTATTAAGCATAAATCATGGTTTATAATGATTTTGTATAACGACTATAATTGGATGATAAAAAATAGAGAAATGTATCACATAAAATGAGAAGTGATAATAGGGTTCGTGTAAAATATTTAAATTATTGTACAGTCAGAATAGTCAATGGTATGATAAAAAAGTTATATATGGATGCAACAACCTTTTTATAATATATTTTTAAAATAATTTTCTTTTAACAGTATAGATTTTCAAAATATTTTATATAGTATATTCTGAGCAAAATATTCTAATTATATTTAGTATTTTTCTAGCTATTTAGTCATTTAAATATATTATTAAACTAAAGTATGCAAAAAAATAGTTCCTTTAAAATCAAATCAAAATTATTAAAAGTATAAACCAAAGAGAAGCTGTGATGTAAAATGATCAACATAAACATTCAATGACCTTTTTCATCGAAGAAACAAAGTTCGATCATGCATAGTTGATGGCACCAAATAACAATATATATTTTGGTACTGGAATTCATTTGTCACGTTTTGGTTATAAACTCATGAGACACATTTTGATTAGATGATATCTTAGTACTCCGTCTCTGTAACGGAGTTGTCTATAACTCTTTGGTGCATCATAGTGTTTTGGTGTGTCATAGTCAAGTAATAAATACAAACATTGATTAGTGTTGTTCTTTGACGACCATTGATTAGTGTTTTGCTAGAAAAATACAAGGTAACTGATAATTGTATAGTTAGAGAAATATAGGGTAAGACTAAAAATAATAAGTATTATTAAATAGGTACAATAATCTTTCATAGTTATATTTTCTAAAACTCCTTCTCTTTTAATAGAATAACTAGATTCTGATCCGTTCTTCAGAGGGCGGGTATATTTTTGTTTTTAATTAAAAAATTTTAGCAATTTAATTTTTTATATTTTTATTTTTTAGTCACATTTGTGTTTTTTTTAATCATATTTGTGTATACTATTTTAAATATATATATATATA
>OVBX01004902.1:0-13846 GCA_900406325.1 Erucastrum elatum
TAGAAGAAGAATTATATTTTAAACACCCTAACAATAATTTGATTCAATACATTAGTTAACCATAGTGAGAAACCTAAATCTAACAATAAAGACTACTCAAACATATTCATGAGAGACAAAATCATGATGGTTCGAATAATACATTTTGAAAAGAAATAATATGAGAAACAATAAATAAGTACAACAAAGAGAGTTCAAGATCTTCTCTTTGATTGCAGTTCAGATATCTCTCTCTACTCATAAGCTCTCTCAAAGTGTAACAAAGTGCTTCTCTCCAACTTAGGTCTTCTAAAAGGTCTCTAGGAAAGTCTGCCTCTAAACTAGTACAAAACCCTATTAATATGGCCTAACAGGTGGCCAGGGACTTAAGGTGTATTTAACAAATTCTTTAGAAGCAATTACGGGGTCTAACTTGTAATTAATAACTCGGAAGACTTCAGTATCGATCGATGTTGAATGGCTCCAATCGATCGATCTTGGTTATCTTCTGTCGGTCGATATCCTTGAAGTATATCAATCGATGGCGTAAATATCATTTGGCTAATATCTTCGTAAAGTCTCAATTTCAGCTCAATTTTTGCTATTTCACACTAAGAGTACCTGAACCTGAAAAAACTTAAAAAAGACACTAAAAGTATCATTTTGTTTCCAAAAACATATATAAGTCATGGCTAAAAGTGGGTAAAATCCATGACATATCAACTCACCAGAGTTATCCTTTTGCTTGTCCTCAAGCAAATAACAGGACATTGGTCTAGAAAAGGTTTGAAAGGCGGAAGCTCCTGTAATCTTTAAACTTAAAATCACCACCTCTCATTTGTCGTGAGCCACATCATATATCTATCAATCTTAGAAGTACATTATGCCATATCCTAGCTTAGCAACTAAATTCATCTAGCCAACAACTTAGCAATCCTTTTTGTCTCTCCCCTCTACTGATTTCATTTATGCATAAAATAAAGGTGTAGGCTTTACCTTGGCAATATCGATCAAGGAACACATGGATTCAACTCAAGCAAATTTCTGAAGACACTGGGTAGTTATTTCTGATTCCTTTCTTCCCTTTTTTCTCTCTCCTCTGAATCCTTATAGTTTCAATTTCAATGAACATAGATGCCACTAAAGCTAATCTTTGCATCATCTTATTGACTAGTAGCACATATATCTTTTAGAATAAGCGAATACTGGGGTCGCAGGAGACACTCCTACCCCTCGCTTTGATCATTCTTTTAAAGTAGAATACTGGGGTCGCAGGAGACACTCCTACCCCTCTACTTCTCCAGAAATCATATCACAGCTTTTATACAATTCTTATCTTTCTTTCTTTCGATAGGATGCCGAAGAGAGAGAAGGAAGGGAATCAGAAGCACACAGACTATTACCTTCCAGACTTGCAGAAGGATTCTGATCCTTTGTATAAGAAGCCCCAAGACAAGCAGTAGATGTCAGGTTATATTGGAAATCAGTTTTGGTTCTTCCAAACAATCATCAAAAGTGTTGTCATAGGTGACAGGTGCTCCATTTTAGCATCTAAAGTACTTTGTGCAATTGACAAATCTAAGAATGGTGCTAAAGAGTGGTTAGATAACAAGTATGGATCAAATTAATAATTGCTTCCTTCTTTAAAACATAATATATATTTTAAATAGAAATAAATAACATAAAACAAGAAATGTTAGTGGATACCCCCCCAGACTTAAACAACATTGTCCCCAGTGTTATTTTGTCTAAAAGGTAAAATAAGTAATGTAATAAATATGATCATGTTAGCAGGATTTTTCGTACCTCTTAGCTGTAATATCGATCGATATATCACCAATGACATCGATCGATATATGCTTAGGTTTATCGATCGACAATATAACTGTCGATCGATATAAAGCTCTCTGCAGAAATGCCTCATCAATGGTGTTGTTAGTCCATCCAACTCATCATTTATGAGTTATGTATCTCTATGTTAGCTCTGTTAGAATTTCTCAACACACATGAATAGTTAGATAATAAGTGCTAAAATGTAGAGTCAAAAGAAAGTACGAACATAAATCCTGCAAGTCAGAAAGTAAAAACATAGTAGCATAAGATAAGGGATAGAAATGGGCAAGTGAATCAGTCCTCACTGCCCTCGCCGTCATCCTTTTCGTCCTCGTCGTCGTGACGGTACTGGTGAGATGGTCCTGGTACTGATTGATCAAAAGCAGAAGTACTGGCTCGGCTCGAGCAGCAGCAACGCAAAACACGGGACCAGATAGCCTGAAGGGCATGCAGCGCTCCTCTCCTGTAGACTCTCTCATCGCCATCCTCCAAACCTGCGAGGTCTGGGAATGATGGAACTCGTGTCTCTGGTGTAGCGCGGGGGGAGTCGGTGCTGCGAGCTCCTGTCGGACGACGCTGTGCTGGGGGATCTCAGATCATACGTGCGTCAAGCTGGAACCTGAGTCTCTCTAAGTCCCAGACGAAGTCAGTGATCTCACGGCATGGCTTGGTGATCCTGTGCTGTCCTGTGGTAGTCCTGAAACTCTAGGAGAGATCCGTGTCTATCCATAGGCTGCTACGCAGATGAGCTGCATCCAAGTAAGCACGAGACGTGTTTGCGCTGCCCTCGTCCAAACGAATCTGAAGATGCTGGAAGATCGGTGTGAGGAGGCTCCCTACCCTCTCATGTTTCACCAGAGTCCCAACGAAAGGCTTCGTCTTCAAGCTAACTAGGTGCTCAACAAAGACGGCTCCAAGGTTTGGTGGCGTCAGCTCGTGCTCGGGATCCACGAATGTCAGGTTGATCACTCCGTCAAGCGCATGGTAGAGTAGTGTAAGCTCATGAATCCTTACCTTGTTAGGCTCCATCTTGTACAGCAGAGTGGAGGCGAGGATTCTCATGAAGTAGCGCAGAGTGGGGTGACGGATGTCAGTCTGAAGGGCTCTGGCTGAGTGCCAAGCACTGGTACCAAAAATCTCCCCGAACTCCTTGACCCTCGGGAAGACCGAGAGGTTGCTGTGTGTGGCCGTGGAGTTCTGGAATTCGTAGATGGTGCAGAGCTCGGAGATAGTGATGTTCTACCTGAGGCCTCTGGCGAAGAAATATAGAACGCCGTCACAAGCCACACTGGATGGGTGGTTGTTGTACTCGAAGGGAACAATAGCCATGAACTACCTGACGAGGGAGGGGTTGAGGTCATAGGATCGGCAGGCTATGGTCCCAAGTTCTAGCTGAGCGAGCATGTCTTGCAGGTCACGCCTGATCCCGAGGCTCTGAACAATGTCACAGTCGATGAATCGCGTAGGGGCAATCTCCATGTCCAGCGATGCGTTGTAGAGTAGGCTGTCATAGTCGTCCCAGTCGTCGGTCACTGTACGGTGCAAGCACGCGCTGCTCCTGGCTGCTTCCCTTGGGTTAGGGAAAACCCGGTGGAGCCTGATAGGTGTTCCACTACACGGGACCAAGGATCGCGCTCGTCGTTCCTTTCTTCAGAAGTGGAAGAGGGTGGGCATGCACTGGTAGTGCCACCAATGTCGAGGCGATGCTTTGTTCTCCTCTCTCGTTGTTCGTCCGGAGAAACCATCTGCAATAGTCCATGAAAACATGTAATTAAAGTTCATCATAAAAATGCATATCGATCGACATACACTAAGGTATATCGATCGATTTGGCATTCTGTGTCGTCCGTGTCAGACGTATATCGATCGATAAAATGGATCATATCGATCGATGTCGGGTTCCGAAACCTGCAAAAATCTATGTAATCCTAGTTCTAATACTCATAAACCTCTATTCTAACAATCCTAGTAACTTCAATCAAAGAAAAATGAACTCATCTACCGGTCTTCGACTCAAGGTTTTGATTGAACTTCGTTTCCATGAAATCCAAAAATCAAGAGATTATACCTTGAAGGATAATGTAATTGAGATCGAAACTGAGAGGGGAGGCGAATTTCGAGTCTATTGAGGAAAAAACGGTGGATTCCATGAAGAATCGAGAGATAAAAAGGGTTTTTGAGTTTCGGGTGCGATTTGCGATTATGAGGGGGAGAGCGGCGCGTGTCGAGTTAAAAACGGAGTTCACCCTCGATAAGCCTGTATCGGTCGATGCGGAAGTGACCATATCGACCGATATAATCCCAAATAGGATACAATGTTTACTTATTTTGCTAAATTATTTTAACTAACTTTCTAAAAATAATACTAAAGAATTTAATGTTGAAAACATGAAAAATTTTAATCTTAAATAGTGGGTTGCCTCCAACTCAACGCTTATTTAAAGTCCTTAGCTTGACTTTTCTATATATTCTTTTATCCTAATGGGAGTTAGGCATGCCTAACCCTAAAGTTCTATCATTTGGAGGCTTAACCCAATAGTGTTTCACTCGTTGGCTGTTTACCGTAAATTCTTTTCCTTTTTCATTGATAAGGGTAATAGCACCACTTGGTTGGATCTCAGTTACGGTGAAAGGGCCAGACCAACGAGAACGGAGTTTCCAGGAAATAATGTCAAACGAGAGTTGTATAAAAGAACTTGATCATTGGGGGCGAAATGCCGAGAAATGATCTTTTTGTCATGATAAGCTTTTGTTCTTTCCTTATACAACTTTGAGTTCTCGTTAGCCATATGCCTTATTTCGTCCAGTTCTTTAAGCTGGACAATTCTCCTTTCGCCAGCCGTTTTAATGTCAAAATTTAACAATTTGGTAGTCCAGGCTGCTTTATGGTGTAGCTCGACTGGTAAGTGGCACGATTTACCATAGAGCAAGTGAAATGGAGTAGTTCCAAGTGGAGTTTTAAAGGCGGTACGATAAGCCCATAATGCATTATCCAATTTCTTAGACCAATCCTTCCTTGTGGCTCCAACAGTCTTTTCCCAAAACACTTTGATTTGTCTGTTAGAAACTTTGACTTGTCCACTGGTTTGCGGATGATAAGGTGTTGCCACCGTATGGTGAACTCCGTTCTTTTTGAGTAAATTCTCAAAGATCTTGTTTATAAAATGAGTTCCACCATCGCTTATAACTATTCGAGGTACTCCAAATCTTGAAAAAATGATTCTCTTAAAAAGTTTAACGACTACGAAAGCATCATTTGTTGGTGAAGCTATTGCTTTGACCCATTTGGAGACATAGTCGACAGCAATCAGGATGTATTTGTTCCGTAAGAAGATGAGAAGGGACCCATAAAGTCTATTCCCCAGCAGTCAAAGACTTTTATTTCAAGAATGAATTTTTGTTCCATCTCGTGTCTTTTACTGATTTTACCCAGACGTTGACATCTATCACACTTGACGATATAAGCATGAACATCGCGGAACATTGTGGGCCACCAAAATCCTGCTTGGAGAATTTTGGAAACCGTTTTAAAGGTCGCAAATTGTCCAACATATTAGGATCCATGGCAGTGATAAATGATGTCTGAAATTTCAGTTTTAGCTACGCAGCGTCTAAATATGCCGTCGGCGCATTGGTATCTCCTTACTTCTCTGAAGAATTTCTTTCTGTTGTAGCCTTTAAGATCCTCTGGTTCGACGTGTGCTGCTAGATAGTTAACTATATCAGCGTACCAAGGTCGTTCGCCGAATTATTTTTCCACTGCGTGCGTTTCATGCAAAATATCTCCATCCTGAGAGATAGTGTGCTTATCAATGATTGCAATGTGCGCCACCGTGACGGCGTTATCTATAGTGATCATAACAGAAACCATTGCGTAAATCGACATTGTGAGTCCTATCGATCGACATATCAACGGTAGTATCAATCGATTCATTAATGTCTCCGTCGATCGACATAGTATCACTAGTATCGAACAATGTATTGCCATAGCCATCGATCGACGTGAGATCTCCGAAGTCAATTGTTTCGAGATCATCGGCTAAAGCATTCTCGCATAAGAGTCATATATGACCGATGAATGATGAATCTGCGAGGTAAACATTTTCGTTCGATAAGGAGTGATCAATAGGGACGTCTTCATCTACTCGTATCCGGGAAAGATGATCTGCGACACCATTGTCTACTCCTCTTTTATCTTTTATTTCCATATCGAATTCTTGGAGGAGTAGTATCCAATGGATAAGGCGTGGTTTTGCATCTTTCTTTTGCATAAGATATTTAATAACTGCATGATCAGTGTGGACAATTACCTTGGAGCCCACTATATAGTTACGAAACTTCTCGAAAGCGTACACTACTGCAAGTAGTTCCTTCTCAGTCGTTCCATAATTTCTCTCAGCTTCGTCCAAGGTCCGGCTGGCATAATAAATGGCTTGCAGTTTATTGTCTTTACGTTGCCCTAGAACCGCGCCTACAGCAAAATCGCTCGCATCGTACATTATTTCGAATGGAAGATTCCAGTCTGGTGCTTGTACGATGGGGGCAGTTATAAGTGCTTTCTTGATCTTGTCAAACGCTTGTTGACACTCTGGTGTGAAATCAAATTTAATATCTATGCAAAGCAGGATAGTTAGAGGTCAGGATATCTTGCTGAAATTCTCAAGAAATCTCCTATAAAATCCAGCATGACCCAGGAAACTCCTGATGTCTTTGATGTTAGTAGGAGGTGGTAGACTAGTCATTACCTCAATCTTTGCTCTGTCTACTTCAATTCCGGCTACGGACACTTTATGTCCTAGTACGATTCCGTCATTGACCATGAAGTGGCATTGTTCCCAGTTAAAGACAAGATTCTTTCCTTGACATCTCTCCAATACCTTGCACAGGTTGTCGAGGCAATCTTTAAAACTTAATCCATAAACTGAGAAATCATCCATGAATACTTCCATGAAATCTTCTATCATATCAGTGAAAATTGAAATCATAATGCGTTGGAAAGTAGCTAGTGCATTACACAGGCCAAATCGCATTCTTCGATATGCAAAGGTTCCATAGGGGCATGTAAACATTGTCTTTTCTTGATCATCCGGATGTATCGGGATTTGGAAAAATCCAGAATATTCATCAAGAAAGCAATAGTATTCATGATTTGCTAGTCTTTCCAGCATTTGATCAATGAATTGAAGAGGGAAATGATCTTTCGGGGTTGCGGAGTTCAGTTTCCTATAATCGATACACATACGGTGTCCGGTTACGGTCCTTGTTGGGATAAGTTCATTCTTTTCGTTCTTGACCATTGTAAGACTAGCTAAATTATCCCTACATCAATCAGTTTGATGATTTCTTTTTTTACGACTTCTTTGAGGTTTGGGTTTAGCCGTCTTGGGTGCTCTATTGACGATTTAGATTCCTCTTCCAGATGAATTCGTGCATACAGAGGTCAGGTGAGATGCCTGGTATATCATCCAAAGAGTATCCAAGTGCTTTCCTATGTTTTCGAAGTTTATTCAATATTAGCGCAAGTTCCCCATTAGTGAGGTTTGCGTTGACTATTACAGGATAGTCGTTTTCCTTTAGAAAAGCATATTTGAGCCCAGCAAGTAGGTTTAAGCTCCACATTTGGTGCTTTCTCTTTTGAGAGATCACCAAGTGATGACGGTCGTCGATCGATATTAGGATTGATATATTGAGCGATATCGATCTTTGATTCATCGTCATTTTTAGTTTCGCTATTAGTTGTCTTAGGGCCAGAGTCCATGAGATGATCATAATCGTCTGCTTTGTTATCTATGCTGAAAATTTCCATTTGAGCAGCCAAAAGCTCATTCTCGAGATGATCGTCTGAGAATGATTTCTCCAAAGAGTTTTGGGTTAGTTCCTCAACTCCGTCCACATATGAGGATGGTTTATCTATCAAAGGAAGCGTGCCGATTTTTTACATGTCGAATCTCATATGAATGTTTCCTATTTTGAGATTTATTCATCCTTCTTTGACGTCAATAATAGCATTCGCAGTTGCAAGGAACGGCCTACCTAGTAGTATTGGATCTCTTGGCTCATTCTTGTAATGCAGAACAACAAAATCCGTCGGCACAAGGAATCCATCAATTTCTACGGGTACGTCTTCAAGTACTCCTTCCGGAATCCGTACGGATCGATCGGCGAGAACTAACATGATGTTGGCTGGTGTAAATTCAGTGTACCCAAGGAATATCGCAACTGAATGCGGCATTAAATTTACACTAGAGCCTAGATCAAAGAGTGCTCTTGGGAATAGCTGATCCCGAATTGTGCAGCTAAGGACGAAACTACGAGGATCGGGTCTCTTTCATGGAGTTTCGCTTTGTATAATTGCTCTAACTTCCTCAGAAACTATCATTATACGGTGGTTTATCTGCTGAAAAGCTCTTGGTTGTCATTCCTTTGACATATTTATTTATCGCAGGTGAAATTCTTAGAGCGTCGATGAGTGGCATCTCTACTTTAACTCGTTCGAAAACTCGTCTACAAATCTCATTGTCTCTATTACGCTTAGTATTTGATTTGGGAGGGTAGGGAGGTAAAGTGTTGTACACCTGTTCTATAGTTGGTCCAGAGGGTGTTGAGTTTTCTTGGGAACTCGCGGGGGTTTGTCGATCGATGTTCGTATCTTTGCATCGATCGATATCAACTGGTTCCACTACACTTTCCTGGTCTTCATCGAGAATGATCACTTCCTTCTCAGTTTCTTTAGAATTAGTATTCTTTCCTTTGTTCTGAGGTGATTTATGTCTCGGATTAGAGAGTAGTACGGGATTTGGAATGGGTTTGGGGTTTTCTGTTTCTTGGATTTCAGAATTCTCTTTTGAAGAATCATTTTGCTCAGCATTCAGAGTTAGTTGTTGTCCGCTTCTTAATACTACAGCACTCACCTGACGTCTCGTGTTTGTATCAGTCATCCCCAGAAGACATCATGCTTCCCTTTTTATGGCTATAACATTATTGTCTGTATCGCCTTCTATACACCTAACATGTTAATGCAAGATCTCGATTTTCCTCGACACTATGCTGTAAATAAGATTTAGCCTGGTGTCTAGATTGTTATTCAATTTCTGAGTACTTGTAGAAGCGCGGTTTAACCTAGCTCTATCCCTTCCTTGGTATGATCTAATTAGGGCGTCATAGTCCTGGGTGAAATTGTCTATGTTGAGGATGCTTTCCTGATGGGGTTCCTGCCCAAAGAACGTCTGTTCTACGGATTGGGTGTCCTCAGTATTTTGGATTGTATCAGGTTTTTCTTTTATTAAGGAATGAAGCAAATCCAAAGATTGCTTAACTTCTTTCATTTGAAGATCGTTCCTGGATCTAGCATCTCTTTCCTTATCTTTATTTTCATAAGATTTTCCCATGGCTATGTTCTCAATCAGATGCTTTGCGTCTCCAGAGTTTCTGGAGCTAAAGTTCCCGTTACTCGGATTATCAAGCGTGATATAGTAATCCAGTTCGAGACCTCCGTAAAAAAATTTAAGGAGTTGTGGTTCGGAATATCCATGGTGGGTACAATATCGCTGATAATTTTTAAATCTAAACCAAGCGTTCCTGAATGATTCTCGTGGGCCTTGAAAGAAAATTGAGAGCTTTTGTCTTGCGTCCCAATATCGAGCTTCATCGAAGAAATGGTTTATGAATGCATTCCGGATCTCTTTCCAGCAGGTTAGGGAGCCCGCTGGTAATTGACTTAACCAACTTTTAGCCTCTCTCCCAAAAGAGAAAGGAAAAAGTCTACAGCGATCGTTATCACCGAGTTCTAGATCTTCTATATAATCGATGTGATCGTGGGGGTGCTCTGAGGCAGATCCACGAAATGGGTTTGTTTGTACCAGATGGATGTACTCCAGATGAACCGTTGATTTATTTATATCATCCTATAGTAGCTTAATGGCTGACCTATTGGAATATGTCTTAATGGGGTCTAAGTAGTCTTGTAACTTATCATCGTCTTCAATTGAGGACGGGGGAAGAACATGGATTTCAGTCCCCTGTTCATTTGTTAAATTGTTTGGTTCATTGCATGATTGACCGAAAGGTTCGATTTGGACTACTTCCTCATTAACAAGGTTGGTAAGTAAGGACTTACCTGCTTCCGGCTGGGTGGTATCGATCGATGTTGATTGGTCTGTGTCGATCGATTCTTCCCTCGACATATCGCTCGATGTGCGCGTTTCGTCATCGATTGATGCTACGTAAAAATCCGTCTTTTCCATCCTGAGCTCCCTGTGATAGCAGAGAAAAGGGGAAAAGTAATTAAGTAACCCGAATGTAAGGTCTAGACTATATTCTAAACTGAATCTGATGGTAATGGGGAAGAGTCCCCGGCAACGGCGCCAAATTTGATATCACTCAAATTACCCTAAGGAGTGAATTACTCTCATCAAAAGAGGTTTAATTGTAGTACTTAGGGATCGAATCCACAGAGACTCTAAAACTACTCAACAGATTATTTAGTCTTCGAAATAAAGCTAGACTGAAAGGTTTTAAAACAGTAAATTAGGTGATAAGCAAGTGATTGCTTGGTTGATTGCTTTGGTTTGTTTTAAAAGATTTAAGGATAGCTATATTTAGGTATTTCTCAGGTATAACATGTATCTCGGCAGTTAGGGTTTTTAGTGTTCATAATTCTGAACTCAAACTGAGGGAATATCTTCAAGTAGATCTCGGGTCAAGTACTGTCGTACGATGACCACAAGAAAGTATCGATCGATACTCGAGTAAATATATCGATCGATTTACCTTTTGCTCTATCGGTCGATAGGATTATTATCGTATCGATCGATATAGTTTCTAGTGGATCTTAAGGGCGAGTTTGAATTGGTTCTCTAGTTCTTACTAAGCAAAAACTCTCTTCTTAGCTTAGAAGAAATAGATCTAACTAGTTTGGTTTCAGGTATTTACCAAGTTCTCACTTGTACAAATTAATCCTAGAATCTAGGTTAAGGGTGATCAATCCTTAGCTTAGCATTGAGAACAACTCTAAGAAGAATTATATTTTAAACACCCTAACAATAATTTGATTCAATACATTAGTTAACCATAGTGAGAAACCTAAATCTAACAATAGAGACTACTCAAACATATTCATGAGAGACAAAATCATGATGGTTTGAATAATATTTTTTGAATAGAAATAGTATGAGAAACAGTAAATAAGTAAAACAAAGGCAGTTCAAGATCTTATATGTGATTGCAGTTCAGATCTCTCTCTCTGCTCCTAAGCTCTCTCAAAGTGTAACAAAGTGCTTCTCTCCAAATTAGGTCTTCTAAAAGGTCTCTATGCAAGTCTGCCTGTAAACTAGTCTTACATCTATGTGTCTCTTCAAACATCCATGGATCAAAAGCCAGGAAGCAATAAATGTTTCCAACCAAAAGGCAATCTTAATAAAAGGTACTGATTTGAGGAACTAGAAAGGCAAAAACAAATAAATATGGTTGGATAACAAAGACAGGCCACGAAGGGCAACCATTACAAAAGAAAGCTCATAAAGTCCCTAGGATCTGCCACGCCTAGTCGAAGGAATAGCAGGTTCATCCTCAAAAGTGGGAGGTCTGCCCCCGAAGCCATTCTCTCATCAAGGTCCCAACGAGCAACAATTTTCGCCCCGCTCACAGCCATAATCATCTCGTTTTTCGAAGTCTCCACCTCTGATCGAAGCTCAGCGACAGTTTCTTCTAGCTCCTGCTTTTCTCGACTCAATTGAAGAGACTCAGCTGAAGCAGTTTCCATCGAACCTTTGATGGCCCGAATTTTGGCTTGAAGGTCTCGAAGTTCTAACTCTTTAGCAACCCGCCTACTCTTCTCATCAGATAGCTGTCTGGATAATTCCACCATCTTGTCCTGGCTCGCGCTCTCCACTATCACCCGGTCCTTCAGATGATGCAACTGTGAGAGAACCTATGCAAGGGGAAAACATAAACCAAAGGATTAAGATAAGGAATCATATATCATTACCTACCTGAAGAGTCCACTCTGAACCTGCTGCACTGCCTCCGAAGGATTCTTATCCGGAGAGAAGGCCTGCAACTTTGCAAACACACATGCGTTCAAATCAGCCAGAACAGTCGATAGTCTTCCGAGCGAGCATCTATTCAGTGATTATTGCTGATTCATTGGGCTCACATCCTCCTTCGGCCCACTGCCTTGGCTGGAGGAAATGTCCTCATTCCCCGTCATCCTACATTTATTCCCGGTAGTTACGGTTCCTCTTCCAGCCGCCTCCCCAATGGGTAAACCTTTCCTCGCCGAGATTGCATCGGTGGCCCTTTTAAAAGACGCCATCGGATCCTCTAAATCCTCCTCCATCGCATCCCCTGATCGGAGCCTTCCCGCAATCAGTCAAACAACAAAGGAAACCCTATACAATCTATAAAAAAGAAATTTACCCCATAATTTGCTGCGGTGCAACACCTTCGGGCTAAGAAGATGAGTCACTTGACGCCGTTCAGTGGGGATCTGTCTCGCCCTAAGAACATTGTCCTTTCCTTCGGCGGGAGCGGAATGAGTCCCCTCTGCAAAAGGATAATAGGAAAGAAGCAGAATCCGATCATCAACTATCTATGAAAGTATTCGTTGCCCATACTTACGAAACTCCATCGATAAAATGACCCAGGAAGAGTCATAAAAACATATTTTTCCGGCTACTTCTTCTCAAAGGCCAATCCTTTACGATCGCTCTTGGGAAATTCTTCGACTATGGGAAGCCCAGTACGCGGAAGAAGGTGGAAGCGTCCTTCATTACCATTAATTGGAGCCAAATGGTAGGCAAAAAGCACCTTGTTAACTCCCAGAGTCAGGTCTTCTTCATCACTGATATCACTCAAAATACCCTAAGGAGTAAATTACTCTCATCAAAAGAGGTTCAATTGTAGTACTTAGACTCTAAGACTACACAATAGATTATTTAGTCTTCGAAATAAAGCTAGACCGAAAGGTTTTAAAACAGTATATTAGGTGATAAGCAAGTGATTGCTTTGGTTTGTTTTAAAGGATTTAAGGATAGCTAGATTTAGGTATTTCTCAGGTATAACATGTATCTAGGCTGTTAGGGTTTGTAGTGTTCATAATTCTGAACTCAAACTGAAGGATTATCTTCAACTCGATCTCGGGTCAAGTACTGTCGTACGATGACCGCAAGAAAGTATCGATCGATACTCTAGTAAAGAAATCAGTCGATTTACCTTTCGCTTTATCGTTCGATAGGATGATTATTGTATCGATCGATATAGTTGTTGGGGAAAAATATCCAAGGCTAAAGATTTCTCCAGCGTCCGAAGGGGCCTTGACTTCCAGGCCCTCGTTCGGAAGGGACCCAGGGTCCTTCCTCTACTCAAGGGACCAATCTCCACCAGAAGGCACCAAGAACCGAACTCTACTTTACAATATCCAGGGTCCAGTCCCCGTAACGAGGAACCAAGGCCTAGCCCCTGGCGAAAGGACCAAAGATCCGATCCTCCGCATGAATATAGAAGTTTCCTAAACCGAGGGGAAAGTAATATATTCATGAATATTACGAAGGCCGCCCAAGATTGACCGACATATATCAACTATAAAAGGGGAACCCAAACCCTAGAATAGGGGATCGACACTTTGGGGCTTAGAGACTAGAGAGTTAGGCGATAAAACTAGGGTTTATACATACCTAACGTTGTAATCCCGAAATCACTCAATAATAACAGTCTCTTTGCCTCGATTTCTATTCACAATACATACAAACACTCTAAAATCTATTAGTCTTCCTGTGTTCCGTAGTACTAAAACGACCCTACACAAAAATATCACAACAAATTGGCGCTAGAAGGAGGGGAGTAACTCAACTACGTGACGATGGCACCGGAAGACGATTCCAACCAAGCTGATTTGACCCCGAAGGAGAAGGAGCTTCTCAGCCAATTCGAAACCCTTCAGAGTCAAATCACCGACCTTCATAAGGCTCAGGAAATCGCACATGCAGGTCTGGAACTCGTCCAGGAAGTTCAGTACCTAAAAGATCAACTTGGGGAA